>JAJOZX010012034.1:70000-99018 GCA_023014485.1 Bathynomus jamesi | reverse complement strand
GTTATAATGTTTCAGACCAACAAAGACCTAGGATCCATTCATGGCTGGTCTACCTAACTGTTTTTCGTAATCGTGTATTGTGTATGTCCTCCGTGGTGGCGGAGGGGACCTACAATTTTAAGTGGGTTCCGAACCACAAGAACATAAGAAATTTATGTAAAAACTGCCGGTAAGATTGGCAACGACAATTTTTACGACACTAAATATTATCAATTTAAAAATAATTAATTATCGATTTAAAACTAAAGATAGAATCTCTCGATCCAGAGGATCAAGTCATAATAGACTACTATCCACAAATATGTTACACTCTATATCTATTTATAAACGGACATGCAAATATATCAGATCCAAAGAATCCAGTCAATTTCATTACGGTATCCATCAAGTCACGGTTCATATCGATTGCGGACCAAGTCAAATTTACAACCATATACATTACAATATATACACTACGAGGAAAAGTGTAGTGTGGCTGTAAAGACTGTACAATATGTAGAAATGTGTGTGCACCCATTATGGGTCTCCCATTTAAAGGTGTTTGTGGGGCAAGTGAAGATCATGAGTTTTTCAATACCTCACAGTACTATGGGGGCACCGCTCGGCAGAGGAATCTCTTTAAATGGGGTGTGTAAGGACAGAGAGTATCCCCTAACCCAAGACGCTGCCTCCCTATATCCACAACACTTGTGTTGAGCTGTGGGATCTATCCCCACAAAGCCTTAATTTACTACCTAAACTATACCCTTTCTATCAACATGCGCGTCTAATCGATTTTAAACATGTTTATAGACGTGCTACTAATTACTTCTACCGGCAAACTATTCCAGCTATTTACTATTCTATGCGTAAAAAAGTTTTTCGCAACTGCTGTCTCGAACCTTCTACTTGTCAACTTACACCCGTTATTTCTAGTCCTATTATATTGAGATATTTCGAAAAAGCTATCTCTATCTACGTTATCAAACCCATTCATAATTTTGAAAACCTGGATTAGATCACCCCTTAACCTCCTAGTCTCGAGTGTATCAATTTTAACTCTTTAAGCCTATCCTCGTACGACTTTGACCTAAGAGACGGAATCATCTTAGTTGCTCGTCTTTGAACTCTTTCGATTTTGTCTATATCTTTGCGCATATGCGGATTCCAAAATTGGACCGCGTACTCCAAATGGGGTCTAACTAATGATTTATAAAGAGGAACTATAATATCGCGCGATTTGTACTCAAAATTTCGAGCTATAAAACCTAACACTTTGTTCGCCTTATTGACCGCTGCTGTACTTTGTTTCGCTACTTTTAAATCACCAGTGACTATAACTCCTAAATCTTTTTCCTGCTCTACGCTTGTTAAATCTTTCCCTGACATACTATACGCAAAATTACCGTTACGCGAACCTATATGCAAAATTTTGCACTTATCCACGTTAAATCTCATTTGCCATGTGACTGACCAATCAACGATTTTTTCAGATCTTCCTGAATTTTACCTCTATCTTCGTCATTAATCGCCCTACCACCCAGCTTCGTGTCATCCGCAAACTTTGAAACTGTACTGACTAGGCCGACATCTAAATCGTTAATATATATGAAAAAGCAAGGGGCCCAATACAGAACCCTGAGGAACGCCACTCGCTACATTAGCCCAACACGACTCCGCTCCATCAACGACCACCCTCTGTTTCCTGCCTCGCAACCACTCTTCTAGCCAATTTATTACTACACCCCTGATTCCATGAGCCTTAGTTTTTTCAATCAGTCTTTTGTGCGGCACGGTGTCAAACGCTTTTTGAAAATCTAATACAACTACATCAACCGCCCGATGTCTATCGTAAACGTCAACCACGCTTTGGAAAAATTCTAAAAGATTAGTTAAGCAAGATTTGTTCGCCTAAAACCGTGCTGCGTATTTCTAACCAGATTATGCACTTCTATTTTTCAGTGTATACTATCGATCCCTAATTATTGATTCCAGTAGCTTACCTACAACAGACGTTAAACTGATTGGCCTATAATTTCCCGCCGCACCTTTATCGCCTTTCTTAAAGATAGGTGTTACGTTTGCTAACTTGAAATTATCTGGTACGCACCCCTCAGAAATAGACGCATTAAAAATTTTGTTAGCGGCACAACAATGCTATCTTTTAATTCTTTTAGTTGTATGGGATATATGGAATCCGGACCCGGTGATTTACGCGTTTTCATTTTATCAATATAGCGCATTACTTCCCCTTCACTAACGACAATATTATCCAAAATATTACCATTATCAAAAGGTATTATGTCTATGACCGTAGGGATATTCGTTACATCTTCTATAGTAAAAATTGACGTAAAAAATTCGTTTAGCAAGGTAGCCATTTCCTTGTTTTCAGAGACTAGATCTCCATTTCCATTTTTGAATGGACCTAAGACACTTTTTACTGGATTTCTATTATTGACGTATTGAAAGAATCGCTTGGGGTTTTCTTTACCGTCACGAGCTATGGAGATTTCAAATTCCGTTTTGACTTTTTTATTACACTTCTAGCTTCACCCCTTAGAGATATGTAGTTGTTTCGTAACAACAGATTATCTTTATCGCACTTGTATAGCCTATAAGCCCTATCTCTACTCTTTATAATGTCTCCTACTCTAGAAGTAAACCACAAGGGCTTGTTGTTTACTTTCGCACGCTTAATTTTGTACGGTACACATTCCTCATTTATAGTCCTAAATACCGTTACGAACGATTCCCACATTAGTTTTGCGTTGGAGTTCCCCATTACGTTTTCCCAATTGACGTGTGAAAATTTATTTCGAAATTTACTAAAGTCTGCGTGCTGGAAGCTAGGAATTTTAGTCGAGTTAGTTGGTTTCGAGTGACTTACTGAGAGGACAAACTCTACCATATTGTGATCGCTATTGCTCAACGGTTCTATTACTTGAAGATCAGTAATTAGCCTATCATCCGTAGTTATTACTAAATCTAAAATACTGTCCAACCTCGTAGGTTCCCCAACCTTTTGAATAAGAAAGCTATCCTCGAGAAAATTAACTAAACGATTACCTTCCGCGTCTCCCTGCATTGTATCGTAATTCACGTTGGCGCAATTAAAGTCACCCATAACTAAAGCCTGCTCACTACCGATTATTCTCTTTAGTTCACGATATAACGCTTCGTCCGTATCAGCTGTTTGATTTGGGGGCCTATATATAACCGCAACAAGAAGTTTGAAATCGTTCAATTTAAGTTCTGCTATAGTCGAATCTATCGGTTCTGGAATTGAGTGCTTTACTTCTATAACGTTCGCAATATTATCTTTGATATACAACATAACACCGCCTCCTCGCCTACCTATTCTGTTTTTAACAAAAGTCTATAACCTTTAATTTGATACTCCCCTACAAAGTCACGTGTTTCAGTGCTAAGCCACGATTCATTTATCGCAATTAAATCATAGTCTTTACAAGCAATTAAAGAAAAAAATTCGTTTATTTTATTTCGTAGGCTACGAGCATTTAAGGATAGAACCTTCAAATTGTTTGTAATTGCGACACCTTCGCGAGCGCGGGGAAATTTGTGGAATTTACGCTGGGACCGTTCGGTTACGGCAGCCTGAAAAGAAGAGACAGTATTATGAAATAGTCTTCCTAAACGCGCAGTTCCAACTTCATTAAGATGAAGTCCATCTTCGAGGAACAAGTCCCTCCTGCCGTAGAAACTGTTCCAAAAATTTGCAAAATGCACTCCTTCCTGTTGGCAAAGAGACTTTAGGTTATTGTTAATATAGGTCGCCTTGCTGTAGAAATCGCTTCGTTGGATAATTCGAGGAAGTATACCTGTTAAAACAATCTTATTAGTTTTCTCCTTTAATCGCTCTAATAAGTCCCTGTACCTAGCCAGCAGTTCTTCCGATCTAGAATTTAAAACGTTATTAGTACCGACATGAATAACATACGTTGTGTCCTCGGCGGTACTGTCTGTAAAATGGTCAACATTATTAGTTATATCCTCCACCCTTGCACCAGGGTAGCAGTAACGGCGCGCCTACGACGAGGGTTTCTCCCACAGAATTCCTCGAGCTGCCCTCGAACAATGGAATCACCAACGAGTCGTATTTCCGGTTCATCAGTATCTTCGAACCCTAAAACAGAAAACTTATTGCTTGTTATTACTGGTAGACAAGGCTTTGCTTTTCTCAATGGGGCTCCATTTCGCACTCGAACGAAGGGTTGGGAACTAGGGGAAGAGAGAGGGCTATTAGTACTATTTATATTATTAATAGAAACTGAGGCAGGAGGGGTCGTAACTGGAGTCTCAAGGGAATCTAATTTTGCCGTCAGGAGCATCACGCTTTCTTCAAGTCTCACCCTGGCCTGCCTCTCACGTTCTAACTCGTTCCTCAGCACTTCCATGCTTGAGCACCACCTGCAAACTAACTGATCATTATTATTAGCCATTGTAAACGCGTAAGCAGCAAATTTCCCTTCACAGCGACTGCAAGTACTTGACGGGGGTGCCATGCTTTTAATTAGTTAAACAAAAAAAAAAAAAAAAAAACGAGCGTTTGGAAATTAATAAATTACAACGTAGGTCCACCGCGTTCTTGAAACGCAGAAACAGGATCTTGTAACACAAATTTATTACTAAATTAATATAGAATTAAGCTACCGACGAAAGAAATGTTAAAGAAAAAGTATTAAATGGAACTTATCTGGTCGCTGTTTACTGACTTAATCCTTTTTTTCCCACGGTAGGTGACCCTTTTGGAGGTCAGGTAGTGTGTGAAGGAAATCTGAACCTTAAAAAACCACGTTTCTGATAGATTTGAAAAACACAAAAACAAACCAAGGGAATTTCAACCTTATGACTGCACGTTTTCCGATTGATTCGAAAACCAAACAAGGCAAGCCACGTTCTGTAGCCTTGGTTTGATCAAATAATATAGTACTGAATAACGTCAATAAATGAAATATTTCGTTAATGAATGATTAGTAGTACGAAGTAATTTAGTTAAGAATGCACGGAACACTTTTTTTTTTTTTAAACACTTCAACGAAAACCACTTATTCACTTGATAGCACTCGACAAAACACGTCTATATAATATATATATATATATATAGAGAGAGAGAGAGAGAGAGAGAGAGATCGTCCAGTAGCTCAGTGATTAAGGTGACCAACTAGGAGTGGTGAAGCTCTGGTTCGCTCCCAGACGCTAGCATCAAGCTCAGGTAATCCTTGGGACACACTCACCCTCACCTATTATATATATATATATATATATATATATATATAGGGTGTCCCAAAAAAAAAACCATATATCTTTATAGCATCATATATTTTATAATTTTAAAAAAAAACCAAACAATATATTGTTATAGCAATTGCCAATGAAAGGTAAATTAGTAATCTAAGTGATCAAAATGTTATAGCGAGTTGTTTGCATATAAAATTTAATTAACTACGCCAAGTGCTCAAATGTTCTCCGGCGGCATGAATGCACTTTTGAATGCGTCGACTAACTGATTCGCAGACATGGACTAATGTGGATGCTGTGATGGTCCCGCACTTTTCCCTAATTGCATCCTTAAGGTGTTCGAGTGTTGCGGGTCTTGTACCATAAACTGCATCCTTCAGGTAGCCCCACAAGTAAAAATCAAGTGGAGTCAAGTCCGGTGAACGTGGATGATACTCAACGCTTCCTCTTCGTCCTGTCCAACGGTTAGGCAACGTTTCATCGAGGTACCTTCTGACATCACAATGATAATGAGGGGGGGCTCCATCTTGTTGAAAGTAAAAGTCGTCGTTTCCAAACAACTTCCGAACTGCAGGTATAATTTCTGTCCGCAGCATGTCGAGATATGCGGCACCGGTAACTGTCCCATTAAAGAAAAATGGTCCAACCAAAACCCTGGATGATAAACCACACCATGCTGTTAATCCTGGTAAATTAACATGTTATCCACATAAACGTGTGGATTATCAAGTGACCAGTACCTGCAGTTGTGTCGATTTACTGTGCCATTCAGCTTGAAGGTAGCTTCATCAGACCACACGATTTGTTGTATTGAAGTGCATTCATGCCGCCAGAGAACATTTGAGCACTTGGCATAGTTAATTAAATTTATATGCAAACAAGTCGCTATAACATTTTGATCACTTAGATTACTAATTTACCTTTCATTGGCAATTGCTATAACAATATATTGTTTGGTTTTTTTTAAAATTATAAAATATATGATGCTATAAAGAGTATATAGTTTTTTTTGGGACACCCATATATATACTTTGGGTGCGTTTGAACAACTATTTACTTCTGTTCAACACCTCTGCAGCATCCTGTCTCACTTGGAGATTTGATGTCGGAGAGAATTGTTTCTACTCTTATGCTCCCCTCATAGTAAGCTATGGCGAGTCAGGGACTAACAGAAACCTGTTGAATTAGTGTTTGAAGGTAGTGAGGTTGGTGTGTTCCTTTGCTGTTTATAATAATGATTGCAGACATTGATGCAGTTACTAATGACAGCATCGTATCGTTTTTGCGGATGACATAAATATATGCAAGGAAATGTCAAAAGAATGTGACAGAAAAGTTACAAAACGATATTAAAACATTGGTGAAGTGGCGGAAGACAACAAACACTATGAAGTTCAACGAGGAAAATTCCCCACTTTAATAAATTAAGTCCTGGAAATAAACTTTGTTTATTAGAGTGGGTTTTTATTATCATAAGGTGCTACAGAATAAAGAGGACAAAACACTGCAAACCAAACAGATAACACCAAACCCACAAGTCAGGGATCTTGGAGTAATAATGTCATCAGATGTAGAATTCAGAGAACACTATTACATTAAAATTATAACAGCTTCAAAAGTAATGGGAATTATGTGAAGGAGCTTCCACAACAGAAAAGCAAACATCATGCTCAAATTATGGAAGAGATTAGTCCAACATTAATTGAGTATTGCTCAATTCTCACAAGACATGCAGAAAATGAGATATTGCAAACATAGAAGCCATACAAAGAACTTTTACGTCTAAGACAGCAGAAACGAATGATGAAGACTACTGTCTCGCTATATATACACTCAGCCATACACTGGCATACCAGTTCCTGAAACTCTACTCTTGGAAAGAGGACGCAAGCGTACACAATAATATACAATACGCATAGAAAATACTCAAGGGTTGTGTCCCTAACCTTAGAAATAGAATAGAAATACAGTGGAATGAGTTACAAGGAGTTACAAGGAAAAGAAGCATCTCAAAAGGCCTTGCGGCCCATACCGAGGAGGTACCAATGGCAACGGGTGCCAGGGAAAATTTTGTACACACTCAAATAGTGTGCAAGATTGGTCTAACCAGTGATGTAGGTCTCGAGATCGGTCTCGGTCTCGAGACCGATCTCGAGACCCAATTTGCAGATCTCGATCTCGATCTCGGTCTCCGCTATTTAGATCTCGGTCTCGATCTCGGTCTCGACAGACGCTGTCTCGGTTTTTCTCCCCGAGACCTTTCGAGACCTCTCGAGACCGTAATGAAAAAAAAATGTTATTGGCATACTCATGATGGTGGCTTGGTTGAACAGACACAATTCAGAATGTTTATGAAAGTTTGTAAAAGTAAGGGACTCTAGGTATGCACTAATCAGTCACCCTGTTTGAGTTGCCACGTTTGTCTTGCGAGGGGTGTGGGTCTGGATTTTTTTAGGTTAGCGCTACAAAAAAAATTGCCCCCCCCCCCGCCCCCGTCAGATTAATTTTGTTGAAAATGGAAACACTAAATAGAGAATATATATATATTATATATTGAGCGTGTATTTAGCCATGGAGGCATAATAATGAGGCCCCACAGAAGTCAAACTGGGTAGTGGGTACGTACCTTCTGTAACAGATATAAAAGAAGTAAATAAATAAAAAGTATGTATATATATATATTCATTTGTTAATTTATAGGCTACACTTTTTGCATTCAACACACTACATCTGAAAAAGTAGTTATTAGTTTATTAATATACTTAACATAGTCTAATTTCCATAGTAGTGTAAAACAAATTGAAAGGGCATGAGCTTGGTCTCGATATCGATCTCGGTCTCGAATTGAAGGGTCTCGATCTCGGAAGGTAGATCTCGATCTCGAACCTTGATCTCAATCTCGATCTTGATCCACAGGATCAGGTCTCGGTCTCGGTCTGTCTCGGACTAGTGGTCTCGACTACATCACGGGTCTAACCTTTCTTGAACTGATCCACAGAGGAACTGTTCACAACTTCCGAAGGTAACCTGTTCCATGTGTCACAGATCTTATACGTAAAGTAATTCCCACACACACTAGTCCTAAACCGTTTCAAATCCAACTTCCAACCATTGTTGCGAGTTGGGTTATCATTTAAACTAAACATACTTCTAAAATCGACATCGTTGAACCCGCGTAAGAGCTTGAAAACCTCGATCAGTTGACCGCGCAGCCTCCGAGTTTCAAGCGAAAACAAGTTCAGGGCGCGTAACCGTCGATTGTAGCCCATATGCCTAACGGAAGGGATTAACTTTGTGGCCCTCGCCTGCACTCGCTCCAGCCTCTCAATATCTTTCCTGAGGGTGGGCGACCAGAACTGCACAGCATACTCCAGGTGCGGCCGAACAAGGGAATTGTACAGAGAGCACAATCTCCTTGTTCCGAAACTGAAATTGCCTCCTGATATAACCCAATAGTTTCTGGGCTTTCTTTTCCACCTCTACACACTGTTTCGTAAACTTAAGGTCGCTGCTAATTAGCACACCCAAGTCCTTTTCTAAATCAGTCACCTCGATATTACTACCCAACATCGAGTAGTCCGACTTGGGATTGGCGTAGCCAATGTGCATCACTTTGCATTTACCCAAGTTAAACGGCATTTGCCATTTTTCGGACCACTCTCCTATCCTACCTAGGTCCGCACGCAGTTCCTCGATCGCTTCGGGCGTCCCAACATTGGCCCCAAGCTTGGTGTCATCAGCGAATTTGGCGATCCGACTGACGATGCCACCGTCGATATCATTTATGTAAATGATAAACAACAGTGGCCCCAAAACGGAACCCTGAGGAACCCCACTAGTGACCGAGGCCCAACCCGAACTAGCCCCTTTAATTACAACCCTCTGCCGCCTATTCCTCAGCCAGTTTTCAATCCACCTACCTATTTCCCCACCGATACCCAGCGCGCGCACTTTCGCCATTAGCCGGCGGTGAGGTACCTTATCAAAGGCTTTCTGAAAGTCGAGATAAAGTATATCAATCGCCCTACTCTTATCATACTCACTCAACATGACGTGGAAAAACTCGAGCAAGTTGGTGAGACACGACCTATGCCGTCTAAACCCATGTTGGGAGTCCCCAAGCAGCTTGTAGGAATCCAAATGGTCAACGATCCTATCGCTATTATCCCTTCTAATAATTTACCTACAACTGAAGTGAGACTAATGGGACGATAGTTCCCTGGACTTTCGTGATCCCCTTTCTTAAAGATAGGGGTCACGTTGGCTTCCCTCCAGTCACCAGGCACCTGGCCCATCTCCAACGATTTGTTGAAGACTGTAGCCAGGTGGGGAGCCACCTGGTCGCGCACTTCTCGCAACACTCTGGGGAGAAACTGGTCTGGCCCAGGAGCCTTAAACGCGCTCAGTTTGTCTATTCTATCGGCAACGACTGTCGCGGTACATCTAACACTATCCAGGCCAGCACCTTCGTGCCTCACGCCTGGCTCGGGGATGACGCGGGTATCCTCCCTGGTGAACACTCCCGCAAAGTACTCATTAAGCACATTAGCGATGTCCGCGTCGGAGGTCCGCAGAACGCCGCTTCGTCCTTTAACGGACCTATCATGCTTCTAATGGGCTTTCTACTATTAACATAACTGAAGAACTCCTTAGGGTTCCCCTTGCAGAGGCTTGCCACCCGTAGTTCTTCGTTACGTTTCGCTAGCCTAACCTTCGCCTTCACTTCCCTACACAGGCGGACATACGCTTCAGTGTTCTCGTGGGAACGATTGGCCTTCGCCCTCCTATACGCTACTTTCCTATTTCGGATAGCCGAAGCGATGTCACGATTGAACCACTTAGGCTGCGTTGAAGCAGGGGTGACCGGTTTTGAGGGTATGGCAGCAGACTGCAGCACCATAAACTCGTCCCGGAATGCACTCCACACTCCCTCAACATCGCCGCCAACCTCTAACCCCATCTCTCCTACGCTATCCCTGAGGCTAACAAAGTTCGCCCGCCGGAGATCGAGCTTACTGCCTCTCGAGTTACTACGCTTCACCCGAGGGACGCACACACGGAACCTAATAAGACCGTGATCACTCCCGCCCAATGATTCGTCAACGGTGAGGCCAGTGACGAGGTTGTCTTCGGTCGTGAATACTAAGTCTAGAACGCTTTTGCCTCGTGTAGCCTCGTTGACCCACTGAAGGAGGAAGTCTCATCAGCAAAGTCAACTAGCCTCCTCCCTTCAGCAGCATCAGTCCTGTTCCCACTTTATGCGCGACAGTTGAAGTCTCCTAAAACTACACACACCCTATCCCCTAGCAGGCTACTGATTCGGTGTACAGGGCTGTATCCTCCTCGAGAGGAGATGCGGAGGTCTGTACACCAAGATTAATATAGCTCGTCCCTCCACATTCAGATCGACGCCAAGCAGCTCCCGTTCCGACCGGAACTGGCAGTCAACCGGACTCAACGTGTCTCTGACGTATATTAGTACCCCACCCCCCTCCCCACGGGCGGTCTTTGCGAACATTCTATACCCGGGAATTTCGAACTCCCCAACGTAGTCCCTTCGATCAGTATGAATCAGGACTCGGTGATAGCAACGATATCCTGGTATTCTGATGCTAAGAGCGCCCGTAGCTCGCCAAACTTGTTCCTAATTGACCTAGCATTAAAAAGCATTGCACGGAGGAAGCCTCCCTTATTCTGACCGCCCCCTAGCATGACCCGTTTCCCGAACAGCCAGGGCTGTCGGGAGTGAAGAGCCCCTCACTAACGAGGGGACAACTTCCGCAGGAGCCTGAGCCCCTCCAACTGAAAGGAGAGTCACCCACCTGTACTGGACGCACCCTTCAGTTGAAGGTACGTCAGCCACCGGCTCATCATCATCCCTCCCCGGTGGGGCCCATCACTCTCCGGACTCGACCTCACCATACGGTATAGGTGTCGGTCAAGCAGCGTGCCTAGCACACCTTTACCCTGACATGAGGTGGACACATCCCTCTGATACAGATCCCACCTACCCGAAAACGCATCGAACAGGTCAACAAACCTCACGCCCAGTGGGACGCACAAGTCTTGCACCCTCTCGTTGATGCCAATGACCTTACTGAGCGCGTGGTCACTGGCATTCATCCGCGGTAAAATACCCATCAAACATTCCCCTGTCTGTCTTAAGTTTCAGATCATCCGCAAGAGACATGATCTCGGTGATGATCCCTTCCGTTGAACCTACCCTACCGCCTTTGAGGAACAAGTCGTTGCCACCAGCATGGACAACGATCGCCGTCCTCCGACTAGCCACGCGCACCTTATCTAATTCCTTCCTTATGTGCGCCGTTCCCGACCGGGTAAGCACCTTACCTTCCTCCTTTCTCGGTTTGCAGAAGCAAAGTACTTCTCCTGGCCCCTAATCTGCGAGTCCCCAATTAAAACGGTGTCTTCCTTCTTCGCGCACAGGAGACTAAAGCGGTTGGAGGTCCTGACAGGGGCAACCGGGGTCTCGGGCTTCGGCTTCGCAGCCTTCTTGCCCGAGACCTTTCGAAACCCGTCGCCACCCATAAACTCGGCCGCACTTACACCACCCGACCCACCCCGACCGGCAGCTACATCCTTCCGCTTCTTTGGGTCATCAGTAGGCCCCTTCCCACCCTTTTTCTTTATCGGCCCCTTCCCACCCTTCTCTATCGGCCCCTTCTTTATGCCCTCCACCTTACGCCGCGGTTCCATGCATTCCACGTGGGTCGGTGGCGATTCCTGACACTGATTTAGAACCCTGGCCGCCGGTTTCACCTCTACCCTTTCTCCGTGGTCCCAAGCTCTGTCCATTCCATCGCTGGACCCCCTTTCCACGGCAGCTATCCTATCCTGAATGAGCTCCGGGTTGGAGGGCGGCGCAGCCTCGTCAGTGACCGCCGCACCTCCAACAGCCGATCTGGACGACTCGAGCCGCCGGACCCTCTCCTCCAGCTTCAAGTAAAACTGCATGTGTTCGCAAAAGCGGCACATGCTGGAGTGGTTGATCTTCTCGAAGCAGGCTTCTTTGAAGTTCGTCACCCACTGGTTTACTTATGAGAGAAGATGCAGAGCTGGGGCGGGACAGGGGATCATGAAAGCGAGGATGAAAAATACCCTCTGAATACGAGGCCCAAAACTTTTCAATATACTGCTAAAAGAACTGAGGAACCTCCAGTACACCATCCTGAATGATCTCAAGAACCAGCTGGACAAGTTCTTTGCCAAGTCCCTGACCGTCCATGCGTTGCTGGCTACGAGGGCAGGAGGGGAACGGAAAACAATTCTTTCCTACACCAAGTCCCACAAATGAAGCGGGATACTCTTGAAGGGTCGAACGAAGGTCGATCATGAGCCGTCATTCAAAATCACGAAAGTATATATATATATATATATATATATAAGTTAATATATATAGAAAGGAAGGGCCAAGGAAAGGTGCCTGCAAAAATGCCCCCTTTATAAGAAAGATTTTTTTTAGAAATTTTGAAAAGATTGTGTAATGTGTAAAATGCATTTATGTGTATTAAAGAATAGAGGGAGAAGTGTGTGTTTGAGAGTATGTTTGCCTGCCACAGGGTAGATGCGACAAAGAAAAAGATCAGCTAAAGAGGACAGTGGCAGGAGAAACGGGAGTTCAGTACTCTTGTCACCTGCTTAACGTCCGTCCCCCCCCCCCGGGAGTATTTCCTGGTCGATTGACGTCTACAATCTCCTCCTTATGTTAACACAAAAACACACCACCCACACACACACACACACACACATATATATATATATATCTATACACATAAGAAATAAACATTTAATTTGTATATTATTAAAGTTAAGCAAATGATAAATGTTATTTGAACACGTAGTTAACTTACATTAAAAAATCAAACGAGAAGCTTTGTAATTCCTTTTGTACCGATTACAGTCCGTTAGTTCTATACACATAAAATCGTTTATTGTTTCAGGGAATCTTTTTCCTCTTTGAGTTCCCGAAGGCGCATCGCAGCGGAAAAATAAATAAATATACTTGCATACCCATGTATGTCAGTCAAGTTAAAAAGTCTTTAATAAAATAGGCATCTTAAATATATCATTTAGACAACAGAATAGGATACGCGGACGCGAGGCGAAATAGTACAAAACTGTATACTATTTTGCCAAATATTACGGTGTAGGGTATACGCACGCAACCTTCTGTTTGGCATTACTTCCCCCAACCTTATTATACCCTCCGCAAAGCGTGCAACCTGTGACGGGCAACAGATGCTTGATTAAGTGAGTACAAGTTGAAAAGGAGAAAGAAAACTATCGTGGTCGGGAAAACAGTTAAGAATAGCCCTGTGAACCAAAGAGGCGAGTCATTGTTTGGGATAGTGCAAGGGCATGAAGGTGTACAGAAAATCAAGCGGGTTAATCACTAAAAGGAAAATGTAGACGCTTTAGAACCGCTAGATTTAAACGCGTATTTGTGGTGTCCATTTAAGCTTATGGACGAGGAATGAGAGCGGAGCAATAAATTTTTCATGATTTTTACTGCGCTTTTAATTCGTATTTTCAGTTAAGTGATGCATATCACTCTGAGGTTCTCCTTTATATATATATACTCGTAGTTTATATTTTATAAGGGTTAAATTTTATTAACATTCATTGAAGTGTGTATGTATACACTTTCTCGGTTTCTCTCATGTCTGTCTATCTCTATCTATCTAGCTATCTATCTATCTATCTATATTTACTTATATATAATATATAATAATATATATATATATATATATATATATATATATATTATATATATATTATATATATATATATATATATATATACAGTGTATGGAACCTTTGTAAGGTTGTAAGGTAAGGTATATATATATATATATATATATATATATATATATATATATATATATATATAGGGGTCCCATAAGTCCGGCATCATAGGAAAAATAATAAAAAAAGGCAAAACAAAAGCTTTTATTTACAGAACGTGCTCATATGTCCACCATTGTTTTCAATACACAAATTCAGACGTGATACCCAGTCAGCAAGCACACGGTGAATGATGTCAGGAGTAATGGTGTTACATGCTCCAATAATGCGCTGCCGCAAATGTTCAACACTCCTAATTTTCTCTGCCTATATCAGCGCTTTCAAGTGGCCCCAGAGATAAAAATCTAGTGGCGTGAGATCCGGGCTTCTAGCTGGCCATTCACAGGCTCTCGACGTCCTATCCAGTCACCAGGGAATTGTTGGTACAGGTATTCCTTACTTGGGTGATGTAATGTGCAGAAGCGCCGTCTTGCTGGAACCATGTTGGGAAATTTCCTTCTTCGTTCAAGACACTGGGAAATGCTTCTTCTGAGCATACGCAGGTAGGTGCCTCCAGTGACATGTTCATCGAAAAAGAGGGGGCCTATGATGGTATGATGCGATCCTTCAAATGCCACACCATACCATCACCCGAGATGCACCTTGTTCCTTTGAAGAGGTATACCAGTGAGGGTTGTTTTGAGACCAGTAGCGGTGTTCCGTCGATTTACCTCACCATTTCCATAAAAAACAGCCTCGTCACTGAACAGAATGGTGGACGGGAAATTGGCATCCCGAGCATATTGTTCCGTAGCCCATTCATCGTCAGTGCAGTGGACCTCCTTGAAGGTCCACTGCGTGGTTTATCTTCTATGGATCCTGTTTCCTTAAACTTTGCAACAAGTCTGCTAACACAACTCTGGTTATTGGCTCGCGGTCTGGATGCAGTCTGTTAAATTCAGCAGCGGCCTCTCTTTGTCTCCGATTTTCCTATGAGTAGAATTATCTGGATTCGTTCTTCCTTGCTCACAGACATTATGGCCTGTAGAAAGAGAAAAATATGAATTATGGTTTGTAGAAATAGAAAAATATGAATTTCCCCTATGATGCCGAACTTATGGGACACCCTGTATAATAGAATGCCTGCTGCGCCTTGCGCAGCAAAACGTTCCCCGAATGTATTACTAAAACCTTCCCTGGTCTTCCCTTAGTGCGTATACTAAATTTGGTGCATATTACCCTAGCCGTTTATGGTATATATATAATATATTTGGGGGATTTGATGTAGGAGAGAGAGACTTTCTACTCAGGCTAGTTAGGGACTTATAAGAAAATTCACGAGATGATTCTTGAATGAATATGGATGGTGTGTTGGAGGTTCCTCATATATATATACACCGTTTGTTCAGAATTTACCGTAGCTCATGTCGTACAATACATATTATATTAATATTACTAATATATATATATATATATATAAATATATATATATTATGTGTGTGTGTGTGTGTGTAACTCATATTAATATAATATGTACTGTACGACATGGGCTACGGTAAATTCTGAACAAACCGGTATATATACTGTATATACTGTATATGAAACACACAGACCGTGCGTGGAACGAAGAACTCTTCTGGAAAATTAAATCCGCTATAGTCCGAATAAGTAATGGTAAATGACAAACACCATAGTTTTTCTTTTTCATGATGTTAACCCGACGTGGGGAATGGGGCACTCGCAAAGAGGCCCAAAAAATATAGCTTCACTCACCAGCTATCTGCAAAGCAGATAGGATCCAGCTTTGGGACAGGATCTAGGGGTTACAGCCACACCTAGCCTACTATATTCAGAACCTAAATATAAGCAAAAGACTCGTTGCATTCACGTCGGATTGAATACAGCAAAGAAGGGTAACTATTGTATTTTTAGCCAAAAACCAAAACTTAAACCTCAACTGGCAAAATTGAGGGTCCACTTTTCAAGGCACATAACATGTCTGTTCCATGCACGGTCTGTGTGTATCATGAAAAAACCTCAGGGGACCATTCTGAGTTCAATCCCATATATACACACACACACACACACACACACACACACACACACGACAGTGTATATATATATATTATGGATTACAGTAACTTCTAAACACTCAGTACATACTGTATAAGTAGTATATAAATTACATCGGTATGACTGAATTTGCCTAGGGTATCTTCATTCTAAACTCTTAATATATATATATATATATTTTTTTTTTTCAGAAGCCTCTTAAATAAATTCATTTGCAGTGAACGCTAACACCTGTTCCTGCTAGCGTTTGTGCTGCTAATAATATAATAAGGGAGCATTGGGCCGCATTAGCTGGCCTGAGCGATATGCCAGTTGTAGACCCTCCTGAATAATTTTACACACACGCACACACACACACACACACACACATATATATATATTATATATATATATATGTGTGTGTGTGTGTGTGTACACATACTGGGATTTTAAATTAGCTTTGATTTATTTTCTTGACCTGATATAAATAACACAATAAACAAGCGATATACAAACACAGGATTTTAATTCTATTTTCCTCATATATTTTCATAATTCTTTAAGTTTTTTACTTTTACAATACCCTTTTCTAAAAAAAAAGAAGTTACGTAACAAGTAACTTCAGAGTAATAAAATATCTTTTTTAATTACTTCTTCGTCTTCAGAAGCTCCTAAAAGTCGACACTGAAATGAATTAGATCTTTCATATATTTGCGGGCATCCCATTATTTAAATTGATATTCAAATATATTTAAATTAAATTTAATTTAAATTTCAATTAAATTTAAATAAGAATTGCATATATATACATACTGTATATATACGTGTATATACAGGGTGGTGCATAACATTTGTTTAGAGTGGTCTGCGGAAGAATTAGTTATTGATATGTTTTATTTGATAGTTTTACGTTCTAATATGAACTATTTTATATTTTAGATAGAAATGTGAAAGATGCCAAACGTACTGAATGACAACGAGGACTAAATCGGATACGAGACAACGCATTCCGTGGAGAAATGGAAGTAGGAACAACATTTAGCAGTCGAAAGTGGATTGCTGAAAGATTGAGATGAAGTGAATGGTGGGTCATCAGAAACTGTAAAAAAGATTACGATAACTGCTCTACTGAATTTGGGGAAGGACGACCGGAAAAACTCTCACAAGAGAGCAAAGCACTCATTGATGCGAACAGCGTAAAACGATGATGAAGCAATTCGAGCGTCGCCAGAGAAGATATTGCAAAAGTGGCAAAGCAAATTTGTCCTCAAACTGTTCAGCGCTATGGTGCACGGGCTGGCTTGAAACCCTTTCACGTTCAACCAAAACCAATGGAAACAATTTTGAACATCGAAGAAGGAATGTGGTTTTGTGATTATCTGACGTATTGGGAAGAGGAAGATTTCTTGCATTTTGCGCCAAGTAATGAGTTCTTCGTTTGTGGGCTCTTCGAAGACCGAATTATCAAAATGATTGGGTATGGTCCCTCTCAGTCAATGACATCCATGACGATGAACATTAACAAGAAATAATATATATATATATATATATATATATATATATATATATATATATATATATGCAAGGGGTTCTAAGCTCGTGCTCTTGAATGCTCTTTGTGCTCGTTTGTACGTGCTTGTTCCTGGAGGTTTCACGTGCGCCCTCCCTGCCCTAGCACCCAAGGATGATGGGGCTCGACCCTGCAGTCCTTGTCATCCTTGGTATTTTTCCACTTCGACTGTCCCCTCCACCCTTTCTTTTTCGTCTGTCTTTCCTCTCACTTTTTCTTTGTTTTTCCGCCGAGATATGCCCTTTTAAATAGAGGCGAATCGGTTCTTCCCCAACTTAAAAAAAAAAAAAAAAATAATATATATATATATATATATATATATATATATATATATATATATATATTAATATTATATATATATATATATATATATATATAGATATATATATATATATATATATATACAGCGTGTCCCAAAGAAATGTATACCCACTTTGTTCGATAATACCAGCTATGAGGATAATAAATATATTACTTTTTATATGTTTTTTAATAAATAATTTTCTCCTGAATCTAAATATGTAATTATTTTTATTAAAAATTGAAAAACGAAAACGTTACAGATGTTTAAATTATAATTATTATTTTCGAGACTTCATGTGCGATATTTTCTAATATTTTTGCACGTATACGAGATAAGTTTGAAACCGACGGCACTGTGCAAAACTTACAAAAACAACATTCTGGAAGACGTCGAACATCTTAGATAAAGTGTCATTTAACCATGGAATTTGTAAATTTTTTGAATTAACTAATAATTACAACATTTATGCTTCAATATCAACACTAAACATAAGTATCTCAAAACAGTCGGTTAAAATATTAGAAAATATCGCACATGAAGTCTCGAAAATAATAATTATAATTTAAACATCTGTAACTTTTTTGTTCTTCAATTTTTAATAAAAATAATTACATATTTAGATTCAGGAGAAAATTCTTTATTAAAAAACATATAAAAAGTAATATATTTATTATCCTCATAGCTGGTATTATCGAACAAAGTGGGTATACATTTCTTTGGGACACGCTGTATATATATATCCCTACCAGGATTTGAAACTGGGACCTCTGACTTTGAGTCGCGAGCACTGACCATTATGCTAGAACAAAATAAAAGTTAATACAAGCTGACGAATATTTCATATACCTATTAGGGTGTGTCAATTTTGGGGGTTAAATGACTAAATTGAAAATCATGTGATTTGGTAGCAATTTAATGTAATCATTTGGCATACAAAATAATATCCTTGCTTCAAAAACAATAAAAAATAACTCCTACCTACATCAATTTTAATTAAAAAATTCCATTTTTCCGTAAATTCGTAACAAAATAACAAATGTGCGCAAACATCCTATCAGCATTTAAAGTGGCAATAAGATATCATTCAGAGTCTTTATTTGAAAGTAACCAATGCAGTCATGTTCTTTTTGCTGCGGTTCCTTGACATCAGCATTCGGCTTGCTACTTGCGCTTTGATGTAGCCTTCTCGCCTCTCGTGACTGTAAACTTGACTAGCTGCTTCTGTGACCATTTTCACACATCTCTCCACACTCTGAGTGTGAGAAGGCCACTTTGGCACTTGCATTGGGGCCTCTTTAAGTTGTTTAAATCTTTGTTTGTTATACATGTTGTCAGTGGTGGCTCCAAAACTTCCGAACTCAAGTTAACTAATTCTGACAATTTCGTGGCATTGACGTTTATCGGAGGTACCTTCCTTGTCTGAACAGAGCAGTCTCCCAGCTGGTCATCATCTAGTGATGTTCCTCTAAGCTTTAGAATGATTTCCACAGCCTCAGTTCGCTCTTTGGTACATTGGCTACAGAGTATTGCTTGCAAAACTGCCTCTGGCCTAGCATACCAAGCGGACCTTCTCACCACAGGTAACACGATGTCCACCACTACTTTCCTTTGGGTTCTCAGTACCTGTAATTGAAACAAGATGTGGTTGGGCCCCTCCATCCACATTGGATTAAGTTTTACATTGAACCAGTGAGGAAGATAAAACCCAATAATAAATTCAACAATCAACATCAAATTCTGTAGCATTTTGCCCTTCAATGCATGTTTGGAAACCCAAATCCTGCAGAAACGAATCGCTGTAGTTAACCAACGACTGTGACTTACGGGTCCAATTTCCAAGAGAGCCAGATTTCGAGGCAACTCTCCTGATCTGATTGCTTGAACAATACGATAAGCGTAAGATTGATCCGTGCTGAGGTCTTTGATAACTTCTTCAGACAACACTGGAAGGGGAGGGCCTACTTCGACCTTTGGAAATTTTGTATTTATTTCTAATTCCGTTGCTTCATCTAGCATGTTGCCAAGGGGGCCTGACCACTTGTTGTTGCTCTTTGTAGGACCATCAAGTTCCTGGATGAGACGACGAAGAGGTAGTTCCCTGTGTGCAAATCACATACAATCCAAACAAGCCTTCTTCCAAGTTTTTTCTTTAAATGCGTCATAACACCGCCCTGCCATCCAGTGTTCACCGCAGTTGAGTCTCCACCAACGGCCTGCAGTGAACTGTCAAGTCTTCTTTCTTGAAGCCAACATATTATTTGATCAGCAATTGTCTCTGCATGTTTCTTGCCTTCTACTTCTGCTTCAGGAACAAAGTGAAACAAATAGCGGCCACCAGGTTCGGAACACACAGAGTAGTGTTCTTCTTTGATGAGACCGGGAAACTTTCTGTCCATTCCCTCTACCTCTAGGAGAACTTTTGTGTCATCTCTTCTTCCATCAAACAAAAGGCAAGAGAGACCTTCCGCCTTCAAATCTTTTTCATGCTGATCAGATATTTCCTTCATTATTTTTTCTTGTGCTCTTCTTATCTTATTATAATCTATCACTACGGATGTATCCTCTCGGCTGATGAGGCCTGCATCTATCCAAGCGGCAGTGGCAATCTCTGCAGTCTCTCGTAGCGCCGTATGGTGGCGAATACTGGCAAGGGCAATGTTTGAGATGTCTTTAGTGTTGTATTTCATTCTCTTCGGCGAAGGTTCAGATGGCATTTTGGAGCTATCATCTGATGTTGCTTCTTTCTGTTCATCTGAAGAGCTTTCAAAGAAGTGAGAAACCTCTTGATAGAGCTCTTCATCTCTTTGGGTGGCTTCTTCACTCTTCTTTTTCTTCCTTTCTTCCCTCTCTCGGATTTTCTCTTTTTTCTTAGCAATAACAATCTGTATTTTGGTTTCTGAATAATCTGCCGAACCAATCTGCATACTTCCTTGGCCTCCTGCCTTTGTTCTCTGCGCCTTTATGAAAGCCAGCTCCAAAACAAGGATCTTCTTCTCACGAGGACAGCGACAATCAATGTGAAGGTGAGGTTCTCTTCTGCATGAGGGAGAACAATTGGCTTCAGAACACAACTCTATGGGACACTGGCAGTTAAAAATGTCAAGAAGAGTATCAAGTGTGTGCAGAAATTTATTTTTCTTTGCTAGTTTTCCTTTACCAAGTGATGTCTCAACTGCTTTGTGGCACAGCTTTGTTAATTTTAGCTCAATAGTTCTGTACTGATTGAGTACAGGTGGTTTGAATAACACATTAGCTTTTTTCCACTGATGCAGAAAAGGGGGAATCATGTCCCTTATGAGCTCTTTCTCTGTGTAGTTCCTTCTATTCTTTGTATTTTGTTCACGAAGGAGTAACCCTAGTCTCAGCATGTCTCGCACTGTTGGTAGTTCTGATACGGGAAGCTCCTTGCCTGTACCGACTAACAGGCTCAAGTGGCATGACGACTGACCTCTTGTCTTCAATTTTGGCATCTTAGGAATATCTGAAAAGAAAGAAAAACAGTTAAGTATTTTATATGAATTACGATGTTTCAAAGTTTAGTCATTCGATGTTCTAAAATTCAATAAAAAAATATTTCATGGGATTACAACATAATTAGACAGAATATGATAATAATAAATAATTGTAATAATCAATAATCCATACTTACAGTTAAACTGTAGTATTCGTCTAGTAGAATAACTATGAAGTAGGTACAAGAGCAATAACAGCAAACCACTGTCTATGACATCTAAGAGGCAAATGAGGACTGAGAGTGAGGGACAGTTCTATTCATGTTGTGACTTGTACATTGTACAACAACTATATGACCTTGAAAACACTCCATATGCGATCAGTGGGATAATTCTGTGACAGATGAATAGTTAATCAATTTATGTCCTATTATTTAGTAAAAGAGTCAATTTCTGAAACTTTAAGGTAAAATTGATGTAGGTAAAGGTTATTTTATTTCATTTTGGTTGGCCAATTTCAAGTTTTGACATGAAAAGACACTATATTTTCACTACCAAAAATGATTTTAAAAAAGTTGACAAAATTGACACACCCTAATACCTATGCTACATATGTAGCAAACAACAATAAAATTACTATTATTATTATTATTATCATCATTATTATTATTATTATTATTATTATTGTTATTATTATTGCTATCCGTGAAAAACATTATAATGTTCTCACGTCTAGAAGTGTTTTTACGTATTAACCCCCTTGCAGTTGAGCTAATGGACAGCATTTAATTTAAATCCATCTTAGTTACACGTGGGTACCATGTAGATGGCAGTAACGCCTTTTGTTAAGAACGTGCGGATACTCATGTGTTTATATTTCCATCTATATGGCGCCTTCTTGTAAGCTAGATAAATTTGAATTAATTGTTGTCCTTTAGCTCGGGTGCAAGGGGTTGACACGTAAAATACTTCTCTGAAAATGGCAGCGTTTCCCTAAAGTAATGACATATGCGCTAGGTTATAATAACGTTTATCTTGTCCTAGCTTAATGAGCAGTGATCGCGATTCCAAGTCGGAGATCCCGGGTTCGAATCCTAATTGGTGATATTTTGCACAGCAAAAAAGTGCGCGTATCCATGTGAACAGACGTGTTTTATCGAGTGTCCAGTGTGTCATTTGTAAAAGTGGTTTTCGTTGAAGTGTTTAAAAAAAAAAAATAGTGTTCGGTGCATTCTAAACTAAATTACTTCGTGCTACTAATCATTCATTAACAAATATATTTCATTTATTGACGTTATTCAGTACTATATTATTTTATCAAACCAAGGCTACTGCACGTGGCTTGCCTTGTTTGCTTTTCAAATCTATCAGAAAACGTGGAGTCATAGGGTTCATTTTTCCTTCGATCGAGAGGTCAGGTAGAGTGTGGTCACAACCGTGTGAAAAAAGGAAAAAAGTCGGGTCGAATCGCGGACAGATAAGTATTATAAATACTCTTCTTTTACAGATCTTTTGTCGGTAGCTTAATTCTATATTCATTTAGTATAAATTTGTATTACAAGAACCTGTTTCTGTGTTTCAAGAACGCGGTAGACCTACATTGTAATTTATTAATTTCCAAACGCTCGTTTTTTTTTTTTTATTTTTTGTTTCTTTTTGCGTTTTTTGTTTTTTAACTAATTAAAAGCATGGCACCCCCGTCAAGTACTTGCAGTCGCTGTGAAAGGAAATTTGCCGCTTACGCGTTTACAATGGCTAATAATAATGAACGGTTAGTTTGCAGGTGGTGCTCAAGCATGGAAGTGCTGAGGAACGAGTTAGAACGAGAAAGGGAGGCCAGGGTGAGGCTTGAAGAAAGCGTGATGCTCCTGACGGCAAAATTGGAATCCTTTGAGACTCCAATTAAGACCCCTCCTGCCTCAGTTTCTACTAATAATATAAATAGTATTACTAGCCCTCTCTCTTCCCCTAGTTCCCAACCCTTCGTTCGAGTGCGTAATGGAGCCCCATTGATGAAACCTAAGACATGTCTACCAGTAATAACAAACAATAAGTTTTCTGTTTTAGGTTTCGACGATGCTGATGAACCGGAAATACGACTCGTTGGCGATTCCATTGTTCGAGGGCAGCTCGAGGAATTCTGTGGGAGAAACCCTCGTCGTAGGCGCCGTTACTGCTACCCTGGTGCAAGGGTGGAGGATATAATTAATAGTGTTGACCAATTTACAGACGGTACCGCCGAGGACACAACGTATGTTATTCATGTCGGTACTAATAACGTTTTAAATTCTAGATCGGAAGAACTGCTGGCTAGGTACAGGGACTTACTAGAACGATTAAAGGAAAAAACTAATAAGATTGTTTTAACAGGTATATTTCCTCGAATTATCCAACGTAACGATTTCTACAGCAAGGCGACATATATTAACAATAACCTAATGTCTCTTGCCAACAGGAAGGAGTGCATTTTGCGAATTTTTGGAACAGTTTCTACGGCAGGAGGGACTTGTTCCTCCGAGATGGACTTCATCTTAATGACGTAGGAGCTGCGCCTTTAGGAAGACTATTACATAATACTGTCTCTTCTTTTCAGGCTGCCGTAACTCGAACGGTCCCAGCGTAAATTCCACAAATTTCCCCTGCGCTCGCGAAGGTGTCACAATTACAAACAATTTGAAGGTTTTATCCTTAAATGCTCGTAGCCTACGAAATAAAAGAAACGAATTTTTTCTTTAATTGCTTGTAAAGACTATGATATAATTGCGATAAATGAATCGTGGCTTAGCACTGAAACTCGTGACTTTGTAGGGGAGTATCAAATTAAAGGTTATAGACTTTTTGTTAAAACAGAATAGGCAGGCGAGGAGGCGGTGTTATGCTGTATATCAAAGATAATATTGCGAACGTTATAGAAGTAAAGCACACAATTCCGGTACCGATAGATTCGACTATAGCAGAACTTAAATTGAACGATTTCAAACTTCTTGTTGTGGTTATATCAATCTAGGTATTTTCGCCGCAGGACGTTTGGCCGCAGGACTTTTCGCCGCAGGACATTTCGCCGTAGGAATTTTCGCCGCAAGGAATTTTCCCCGCAAGGAATTTTCGCCGCAAAATATATAATTTGTATAGATATATAAATATAAGCCTACCAAATTTTCTGAACTCTCTAATACGTCGGGTTTGGATGACTTGGAAATTTTCATTTATTCATTCTCTTAAATAAGTGATTTCATGTACTTCAAAGGTTTTGAACCCTTAGGTTTTTAAAAACCATTTTTGATGGTTTAAAGTGATACTGCACATGCAATAACAGATACTGTCAAAGTTTTATAAAATTATATGCCCTTGTCTTTGAGCTAACTGGTCTACCCCTAAGCTCCGTCCACAATATTTTATTTCGGTGCAGTGCTTACATTTATATTCCATTACTTAAGCCCTCTAGGATGCCATATACAGTTAAAAGCAGCCGAGGAGGAGAAAAATTAGTTGACGATGTTAATTACGTGTACCGAATCGACAGAAAATGTGATAAAAAATCGTATTGGAAGTGTGAAATAAAAACTGCAAGGCAAGAGTGCATACAATTTTAGAAAGTGACGCTAAAATAGTAATTTGCAAAACATTTGGTGAGCATAGTCATTCTGCAAACGCATCAAAGCCTAAAGTGTACGCCAAAATAGCAAGTATGAAAACGACTGCTACTAACTCCCAATTATCTGCAAGATCACTAATTGCCGATGCTTCTGCAAGCCTAGATGATGCAGGTTGTTATCTAATGCCATCAATTGCAACTTCATCAAGAAATATTAGAAAATGGAGGCAAAAGAATATGGATATGTTGCAAAAGTACATAATAGAACGTAAACTACGCTAGGATCTTTAGGAGACATTTTTTAAATCAATCCATCAAATAAAACGTTAAAACTAACGAAAATATTACGACTTAACCTAACCAATCGTCAACTTATTTTTTATTTTTTAAAAATTCTTTTGCAGGGGGCGAAAATTCCTTGCGGGTAAAATTCCTTGCGGCGAAAAGTCCTGCGGCGAAAAGTCCTGCGGCGAAAAGTCCTGTGGCGAAAGTTCCGAACGCGTGGTTATATATAGGCCCCCTAATCAAACAGCTGATACAGACGAAGCGTTATATCGTGAACTAAAGAGAATAATCGGTAGTGAGCAGGCTTTAGTTATGGGTGACTTTAATTGCGCCAACGTGAATTACGATACATTGCAGGGGGACGCGGAGGGTAATCGTTTAGTTAATGTTCTCGAGGATAGCTTTCTTATTCAAAAGGTTGGGGAACCTACGAGGTTGGACAGTATTTTAGATTTAGTAATAACTACGGATGATAGGCTAATTACTGATCTTCAAGTAATAGAACCATTATGCAATAGCGATCACAATATGGTAGAGTTTGTCCTCTGAGTAAGTCACTCGAAACCAGCTAACTCGACTAAAATTCCTAACTTCCAGCACGCAGACTTTAGTAAATTTCGAAATAAATTGTCACACGTCAATTGGGAAAACGTAATGGGGAACTCCAACGCAAACCTAATGTGGGAATCGTTCGAAACAGTATTTAGGACTATAAATGAGGAATGTGTACCGTACAAAATTAAGCGTGTGAAAGTAAACAGCAAGCCCTTGTGGTTTACTTCTAGAGTACGAGACATTATAAAGAGTAGAGATAGGGCTTATAGGATACATAAGTGCGATAAAGACAATTTGTGGTTACGAAACAACTACATATCTCTAAGGCGTGAAGCGAAAAGTGTAATAAAAAATCCAAGCGCGAATTTGAAATCTCCATAGCTCGTGACGGTAAAGAAAACCCCAAGCGATTCTTTCAATACGTCAATAATAGAAATCCAGTGAAAAGTGTGTTGGGGCCTTTGAAAAATGTAAACGGAGATCTAGTTTCTGAAAACAAGGAAATGGCTACCTTACTAAACGAATTTTTTACGTCAGTTTTTACTATAGAAGATGTAACTAATATCCCTACGGTCATAGACATAATACCTTTTGATAATGTAATATTTTGGATAATATAGTGGTTAGTGAAGGGGAGGTAATGCGCTATATTGATAAAATGAAAATGCGTAAATCACCGTGGCCGGATTCCATATATCCTATACAACTAAAAGAATTAAAAGATAGCATTGTTGTGCCGCTAACAAAAATTTTTATTGCGTCTATTTCTGAGGGGTGCGTACCAGATAATTTCAAGTTAGCAAACGTAACACCTATCTTTAAGAAAGGCGATAAAGGTGGGTGCGGCGGGAAATTATAGGCCAATCAATTTAACGTCTGTTGTAGGTAAGCTACTGGAATCAATAATTAGGGATCGTATAGTCGAACACTTAGAATTGCATAAACTAGTTAGAAATACGCTGCACGGTTTTAGGCGAAACAAATCTTGCTTAACTATCTTTTAGAATTTTTCGAAAGCGTGGTTGACATTTACGATGGACATCGGGCGGTTGATGTAGTGTATTTAGATTTTCAAAAAGCGTTTGACACCGTGCCGCACAAAAGACTCATTGAAAAAACTAAGGCTCATGGAATCAGGGGTGTAGTAATAAATTGGCTAGAAGAGTGGTTGCGAGGTAGGAAACAGAGGGTGGTCGTTGATGGAGCGGAGTCGTGTTGGGCTAATGTAGCGAGTGGCGTTCCTCAGGGTTCTGTATTGGGCCCCTTGCTTTTTCTTATATATATTAACGATTTAGATGTCGGCCTAGTCAGTACAGTTTCAAAGTTTGCGGATGACACGAAGCTGGGTGGTAGGGCGATTAATGACGAAGATAGAGGTAAAATCCAGGAAGATCTGAATAAAATCGTTGATTGGACAGTCACATGGCAAATGAGATTTAACGTTGATAAGTGCAAAATTTTGCATATAGGTTCGCGTAACGGTAATTTTGCGTATAGTATGTCAGGGAAAGATTTAACAAGCGTAGAGCAGGAAAAAGATTTAGGAGTTACAGTCACTGGTGATTTAAAAGTAGCGAAACAAAGTACAGCAGCGGTCAATAAGGCGAACAAAGTGTTAGGTTTTATAGCTCTGAATTTTGAGTACAAATCGCGCGATATTATAGTTCCTCTTTATAAATCATTAGTTACAGTAGACCCCATTTGGAGTACGCGGTCCAATTTTGGAATCCGCATATGCGCAAAGATATAGACAAAATCGAAAGAGTTCAAAGACGAGCAACTAAGATGATTCCGTCGCTTAGGTCAAAGTCGTACGAGGATAGGCTTAGGAGTTAAAATTGACTACACTCGAGGACTAGGAGGCTAAGGGGTGATCTAATCCAGGTTTTCAAATTATGAATGGGTTCAATAACGTAGATAGAGATAGCGTTTTCGAAATATCTCAATATAATAGGACTAGAAATAACGGGTGTAAGTGACAGGTAGAAGGTTCGAGACAGCAGTTACCAAAAACTTTTTACGCATAGAATAGTAAATAGCTGGAATAGTTTGCCGGTAGAAGTAATTAGTAGCACGTCTATAAACATGTTTAAAAATCGATTAGACGCATATGTTGATAGATTGGGTATAGTTTAAGGTAGTAAAATTAAGGCTTTGTGGTGATAGATCCCACAGCTCAACACAAGTGTTGTGGGATATAGGGAGGCAGCATCTTGGGTTAGGGGATACTCTCTGTCCTTACACACCCCATTTAAAGAGATTCCTCTGCCGAGCGGTGCCCCCCCATAGTACTGTGAGGTATTGAAAAACTCATGATCTTCACTTGCCCACAAACACCTTTAAATGGGAGACCCAAATGGGTGCACACACATTTCTACACTACTGTACACTCAGGTGTACAGTCTTTACAGCCACACCTACACTTTTCCTCCTAAGTATATATATTGTAATGTATATGGTGGTAAATTTTGTCTTGGTCCGCAATCGATATGGACCGTGACTTATTTTTGGTTGGCAAGGTACTAGTATTGATGGATACCGTAATGAAATTGACTGGATACTTTGGATCTGATATATTTGCATGTCGGTTATAAATAGATATAGAGTGTAACATATTTGTGGACAGTAGTCTATTATGACTTGATCCTCTGGATCCAGAGATTCTATCTTTAGTTTTAAATCGATAATTAATTAGTTTTAAAATAATAATTATTTAGTTTTGTAAAAATTGGTCGTTGCCAATGTACAGGCAGTTATTACATAAATTTCTTATGTTCTTGTGGTTCGGAACCCACGTAAAATTGTAGGTCCCCTCCGCCACCACGGAGGACATACACAATACACAATTACGAACACAGTTAGGTAGACCAGCCATGAGTGGATCCCAGGGTCTTTGTTGGTCTGAAACATTATATATATATATATATATATATATATAAAACTCTTAAGAAACCTATCATTACTGATCTATATATATATATATATATATATACACACACACACTACACTACACTAAAAAATAAGTGGATCGATGGGGTCCAGATACGATTAAGATAAGTGGGATAAGAGATTTAATGTGTAATAAGATATCTTTATTCTGCGCGAATGCATTCAAATACCTGTGAATCGCTGCTTGTGTATTTATGCCATGATTGATACA
>JAJOZX010012034.1:62500-65000 GCA_023014485.1 Bathynomus jamesi | reverse complement strand
TTTATACTGCGTGTTCTTTGCAGTTGAATGTATATAATGTTACGGCATGCGGGAGGTGCCCCCTTGGGGCATTGGTTTCTGCGAGTATGTAGAGGAATTACGGCATTTGGAAGAGTGAAGTCCATGGTGTAGTGGTTATCGCGTCTGACCGGCAATCGGAAGATCCCGGGTTCGATTCCCAGGTGGTACTTCATTTTTCATTTGTTGTTTTCTCTTTCTCGTCTTGCGCGGATATCTCCTATACAAGCGTCGTTCTTTACGTTATTTATACTGCGTGTTCTTTGCAGTTGAATGTATATAATGTTTACGGCATGCGGGAGGTGCCCCTTGGGGCATTGGTTTCTGCGAGTATGTAGAGGAATTACGGCATTTGGAAGAGTGAAGTCCATGGTGTAGTGGTTATCGCGTCTGACCGGCAATCGAAGATCCCGGGTTCGATTCCCAGGTGGTACTTCATTTTTTCATTTGTTGTTTTCTCTTTCTCGTCTTGCGCGGAATATCTCCTATACAAGCGTCGTTCTTTACGTTATTTATACTGCGTGTTCTTTGCAGTTGAATGTATATATATATATATATATATACTGTATATATATATATATAGATCAACAGCATAGATCAGAAGAGCCGAAAGCCTGTTATAATACACTCAGCATCTTCAAATAAGTACATATTAAATATATATCCTAAACTATAATATGCGCTGAAGCACCAATCCTTGATCAGATTAATTTTATCTATTAATTCTTTTTATTATTTGCCTCTATCGGTTGGCGATCAGAGACCAATTTTTAAATTACACGTTCGAGAACGTTTGTGCGCAGCAGCAATACAGCAATGGTCGTCCATGTAGCTAGCTGCATGCGGGCATGGTCCTCTACAATGAGAAGGATACGGAGAAAGTTGCTCTGACTGTGACTCAGCAGCATTTACCCGAGACTCCCTCTTATATTCGTCCTTTTATTAGAAAAAAAAAGAAGCCAAAAACGACTCTCGCCCAGTATTTCCATCAGTGTCAATAAATTAACCTTTTGTGTATATATATATATATATATATATATATATATATATATATATATATATACACCAAAAGGTGTGTGTATAATTAATGGAGCTTAAAGATTTTAGTTTTCGGAAATTTTTAGTTTTACATAAATAATTTTAATGTATTATATATAGATATATATATATAATATCTATATATTAATCTATATATATATATAATATATAATTTACGTAAAAAATTCCGTCCTATAAACATGTATGAAAAAGGGGAAGACTGGACAAAAGCCGTAACAAAATAAAAGAAATTCAGAGTGTATAAAGAATTTGAAGTGAAAGAAGTGTAGAGTATAGTAGCAATCATGATCATTATCCTGCATCAGCTAGCAGCAGAGCAGAATAGAAAGGGCTCTAGAATGGGAAGAAAATCTCTCGTTTCTCCGATAATATAAAGAAGAAGAAGAAGAAGAACGAGGAGGAGGAGAAGATTAAGAGAAAGAAAAGTGCTGCAGTGCATCGCCGTGGCAGATAAGTCGACCCACGAGGAATTAATTGGAGGCTGGCCTTCATTATCAGTACGTAATGGATATACAATGGCCAAATATGATAAATGGTTGCGAGCCGTCGAGATGCATAGAGAAGGCGGAAAATTGTATGCATTTTGTCGATGTAAAATCAATTCGGGTTTGCTTTTCATTATAGGATTATATATATATATATATATAGATATAGATATAAATATTTAAGATAATATACTATATTATTATATATATAATATATATACAGTATATAAGCGGTTCTCATTCATGGTGCTTTTTAAAATTTTATTTCGTCTTTATCTCGGCGCTGAGAATTAAGAAAAGAGATAATAGTTTGGGGTTCCACGAGCGCTGTCAATATCGTCTTCCATATCTATTACAAGCGGAGAAACCTAAAATGGGCGACCGTTGGTCTTAATCTTATAATGGTAATGCATATAGTATAAATGAAATATGATACACGAATTAAGTTCTTAAAAATAAAATCTCTCTCTCTTCTCTCCTCTCTCTCTCTCTCTCTCTCTCTCTATATATATATATATATATATATATATATATCTTGTCCGAGAATATTTGCTTTCGACTCCAGGCAAAAGTAAAGGTCAGGAAAAGTGTGCGATTATATATAATTATGACGCAACTGCTTCAGCCTGCAGTGAACTTCTGAGCAGAAGAATATTTGTCCTACTTCTTAGATTAATAAAAATAGATTATACTTACGTTCGTCAGTACATATACGTTTATATTAAGGCTATCCATTTGTATTATTGTTTGGAGGGTCTTATTTAAATGTGGACACAGGTGTAAGTGGACACAATGAACACAATTATACAAAAGGTTATGTGTATACAAGTGTGAACGTTTATCGAAATTTACAAAAATACTTTTCATGACATTATTTTATGAGTATTGCAAATATCTTTCGTATTCACACGCATTTAATTGTTTTTAGTCAGTATATA
>JAJOZX010012034.1:42500-57500 GCA_023014485.1 Bathynomus jamesi | reverse complement strand
TCCTTTCTTTCTCCTTGTTAAAATCTCATTAGCCTTCTTTTAAAAATCTCTCCTATTACTTTTTACCTCACCTCACATTCATTATTCTTTGTACTAAGCGTCTAATAAAAGTATACAGTATGTCCTAGTCTGTAAGTTCTTAGGTTCAAACTGGTTTCATTATTCGCTGTATTTAGCTCCTAATTATGTATATGTCCTAGTTTGTAAGTGCTCTTTAGTCTTTTAAAGCTATCATAAAAATCTATAAAAATATTATTATTATTATTATTATTATTTTTATTATTATTATTATTATTATAATATCTAATTAGTAGATTTGGGCTTGTAAAGCGTGCACACTTGCTAAAGGCAGTTTACAACTGTGTCACAGCATCTGTATTTAATAATGGAATTATACTCGTCTATGAAGCTGTACATATTTGTAAATAAATAAATAAATAAATAAAAAAAATAAATGTTTAGTTCCCGATATATATTACAATGAGTCACATATTGTTTAGCATTACAAACTGTTCGAAAGTTGTAGTCTTCAAATGAACAGCCCAGCGTTTTATCACTTAGGAAAAAAAAAAAAAAAAAAAAAAAAAAATATATATATATATAATATATATATATATATATATTTTTCAAGAAAGTCATAGATTTTCTGTCTGACTACTCTTTCAATATATATATTACACACACAAACACACACACACACATATATATATATATATATTTTTTTCAAGAAAGTCATAGATTTTCTGTCTGACTACTCTTTCAAATATATATATACACACACAAACACATATATATATATATATATATATATATATATATATATATAATATATAATATATATATATATATGAAAGAGTAGTCAGACAGAAAATCTATGACTTTCTTGAAAATATATATATATATATATATGTTTGTGTGTGTGGTTTGCAGTTAGAATGTATATAATGTACGACATGCGGGAGGTGCCATTGGGGCATTGGTTTCTGCGATGTAGGAGAATTACGGCATTTGTTCGAGTGAGGCCCGTGGTGTAATGGTTATCATATCTGACCGGCAATCGGAAGATCCCGGGTTCGATTCCCGGGTGGTTACCTCATTTTTTCATTTGTTTTGTTCTCTCTCCTCTTCTTGCGCGGAATATTCTCCTATACAAGCGTCGTTCTTTACGTAATATTATACTGCGTGTTTGCAGTTAGAATGTATATATATATATATATATATATATATATATATATATATATATATATCCAAATGCACACAGATATCTTTTCATTAAATTTAACCCCCAAACTTATTAGAAAATTAGGTATACTGGAATAGGAAGAGCTTACTTTACTGATGTGATGATTTGCACTGCATGGCATCAGCAAGCCGTGTGTAGTCCGGATTGTAGCTGCTGATTGCTAGCCTCAAACAAGCATCCAGGTGATCATCTGTCAGTGTGGCTCGGTAGTTTGATTTGATGATATTCATGTGTGAGACGTTCACTCACAAAGGTAGGTTGATCCAAAAAATGCTGTCAAGTACATGACACTTTTTCTAACATTCGGATACTTTTCTCCAAAAGTAGGTGCCAAAAGTTTCCTTCTGAAGACCTGGATTTGATGTGAATGTCGTTTCGCAGAGTCAAAATTTCATTCTCGATTGTAGATATGTCCAATGTCCATATTAAACAATAAGGCCATTTTTGATGCAATATCATCAGAGTCAAAGTTTGCACCAAATGGGAAGCACGTGAATGTTGCTAAGTCTTGGAACCGTCTTTTGAAGTCTGTAATAACATTCTGCAACTGTTTAACGTATCGAACACTGTCAAACTGGTCGCATTCTTTCCCCTGACTTTCCAGCTCTGACATCATGTTTTTGAAGTTCTGCAGTTGGTGTCGCTGTAGCTGTGAAGATACCAGTTCTAGTTTTTGTTTAAAAGCACTCACTGAAGTAATCATTTCAACAATAGTTTTGTTTTTACCTTGTAACTCTAAGTTTAGCTGATTTAGAAAAGCAGTGGTGTCAGTCAAAAAAGCTAAATCTAACAGCCATACTTCGTCTTCCAATTCTTTTTAATATGTTTCTTTTAACTTCAGAAAGTCTTTAATTTCAGGTAAGAGATCTCTAAACCTCTGCAGGAATTTACCTCTACTTAGCCACCTGACATCAGTGTGCAACAAAAGGTCAGTGTGTTCTGCTTTATTTTCTTCTAGCTGAGACCGGAAGAGAAGCCTTTGTAGACTTCTCGCCCGAATAGAACACACAATCTTATGGGAAATATCCATAATTTCTTTAATATTCAACATTTTACCACACAATGCTTGTTGGTGAATTATGCAGTGATAATTAAAGAAGTTTGGAAACCTTTTGTCACTTTTGCACAGGGCGATGAACCCATTGGAGAGGCCAGTCATAGCAGGTGATCCGTCAGTTGTTATGCTCACAAGCTTGTGAAGTGGGAATTGTGTGTGTTAACAAACTCACTGAATGGAAGAAAAATGTCCTCACCTCGAGTTTTCCCTCTTAAAAGTAGGATTTTAAGCAGTTCTTCTTTGGCAGTTATATCTTCAAACACGATTCTAATAAAAATGCATAATTGTGATGTGTCGATCACACCTGTCGAGTCATCAAACTGAAGTGAAAGGAACATGTAGTCATGTATATCTTTCTTCAGTTGTTCCACCAAATTCTCATCCATTACTTCACAACGCCGCATCACAGTGTTTCTGGATAGCTGAAGCTGGTTAATAGCAGACAATTTTTCCGATTTATTACTGAAATTCTGAAACAATGACTCTGCTGCCTCTGTAAATGCTTCTTTGAATATTTCTCCATCCTGAAAAGGTTTCTTGTGTTTCGCAAGTACACGGCTCACCCGAAATGACGCAATCGTTGCTGCTTTCGATTTTGTGCTAGGCCCTGTAAAGATAGACTGCTGAGCACTAAGTTGAGACTTAAGTTCATTGACTTTCCTCTTACGTAGTTCACTTTCAGCTGGGAAATCAGTCATACCGCTCGTGAATAGTTTTAAAATGCCTCTCTAAATTCCCCTTTTTGACGAAAGCGGCACATGCATGGCAAATTAAACACACATTTGGAATTTTTCATCGTAAAAAAATATGCAGTCTCCCACTCATTGTGAAAGTTGCAAGTTTTTTGTTTCTTGGCACTTGGTCCAGCACTCATTTTAACGGTGTTAATGCAATTGGACTGGAGACTGACCTTCACCACCGATTATTCCAAATGACTGACCCGTCACTTAAGTGACACATGCTCATAACAGCTCAGCTTACCGCGGTATGACATTTTGGCAGAAATTAAAGTTAGCGGTGTCATTTTCTGTGACATTAATTAAATATCTCTCAGAATTATTAAAGTTAAACTTTGTTATTTTTTATTAAATGACTGATAAACACAAAGATAAAACAAATAAATGTTGCTACCGATAATGGAGGTGATAACATAAAGAACGCTAATTTTTGATAGTAGCGGTCGGGTCGTGTGCTCGTTAGTATTGTGAAATGTAAGGTCTCTGTTGTTAGGCTAAGCTACTGGTCATTCTGCAATCTACTAAAATTTGCTCTACGATCTACTGGTAGATCGCGATCGACGTTTTGGCCACCCCTGTTCTACATGTTCATGTCATTACATTTTTTAGTTATGGAATTACTATGACGCACTTCAAATACCAACTACCAAATACAAACTACAAATTCCGCCAATTTCCATATTTTTAGGGTCGACCTGAAACACCCTGTATATATATATATATATATATATGCCTCTCACCCTGTTATCGGTTCTGCGCGTCGGTCTCGTTTCTCGTGGAGGTCAGGCTTGTGACCCACCTCTAGATCTGGACTGGTGTTGAAGGTAATTGCTCTCTTGGTTTCTCCATCTCACATAACCAGGTACACCCGGCTCATCTGGGATTACCTCGAGCCATGTGTCTAGTCTTCTTTTGAAGTCGTTCACATGAACACCAGCTGTATTGCTGATGTCATTGTGTAACACTGATTCTGTTTATATAGAATTTTTTATGTTTTTATGTGCATTTGTGGGCGCTGAGTCCAAATCTGGCCTTGGTTTGTGTGTATCATCAATGGTTTCAGAGATAATCCATTTTTCATGTTTTACCAGTATAATGTTATTATGGGCGCAGCAATATCAGAATAATCAGGAATTGTTGAGAACAATCCGAATGTTCGTTGACAGTTCCTTGCTCTAGAAATTGCCCGAAACTTCCACTGTGCTATATAAAAAAGAGCGCAGAGTCTGAGAAGTCAGTAAGTGTGAGCACACAAAGAAAGCAGGTTGTTTGTCTGATGGTTACCAGCACTAAGGTACTATGTTTCTGTGCTTCTCTGTGCTGGCGATTTGAGTGTTATCGATCCTTTTTTATTGCGAACATTATTTCAGTGTTGTGAATACATCTTTTTTCTGGAATCTGTAATCTGTTGCAGATTTAATAACTCTTCTCTCTATATCTGCAGGTTATGATTAATGTAGTACAGTTTGGTAATGAGAATGGCAACTAGAGCTTGTAAACACTTGCCGGATATATTCTGCTACGTTTGTGGATATTGCATTGGCCCCAAGCAAGTATCGCACAAGATTGTGAAAGGCACTAAGTTCTGGATCGCGTATCGGCTCTATTTTGGTATGCCTATGGGTGACCAAGATAAGCCCTGGGCACCCCATGTGATCTGTGTGAGCTGCCGCTCCACACTTGAAGGGTGGCTGCGGGGAGTACGCAAGGCAATGCCCTTTGCGGTACCCAGAATATGGAGAGAACCAAAGAGCCACCACGACGATTGCTACTACTGCATGGTAGATGTTTCTAAGTACAGGAAAGTTAAAGGAAGGCAGACTCTTCAGTATCCAAGCATAGCGTCGTCCATAGCTCCTGTACCACATGGCGAAGGTCTTCCAATACCACGTCCACCAGAACAGGTATCTATCCATTACTTTACCTTCTGTATTTACAGACTGTGGGTCATTATGTGTTGATTTTTCTTAGTGCTGATGCTCTTCTACATATACAGCTATGCCTATATTTTGTTTCTTTGCTTTGCAGGTTGAAAATGAGCTAGCTCATCTGAGATGTCAGCTGGTGAGGACAGTCATGATGAAGAATATACAGTAACTTTCAGTACAAACCCTCACTTTCCAAATCAGAGGGAATTGGATGACTTAATTAGAGATTTGGGTCTGACGAAATCAGGGTCTGAGCTTCTGACCTCCAGACTCAAAGAGTGGAATTTGCTTGGAGAAGACTGCAAGAGCACTGTATACCGAAAGCGGCATGAAGAGTTTGCAAGGTTCTACGATGTCAATGGCTCTCTCTGTTATTGCAGCGAGGTTAATGGTCTATTCACAGCTATTGGGTTAACACATATACCCTCAGAGTGGCGCCTGTTTATTGACAGTTCAACTCGGAGTTTAAACGCTGTTCTACTCCACAATGGGAACAAATATCTATCTATACCAGTTGCACATTCTGTTCAAATGAAAGAGGACTATGAAAATGTCAAACAACTGCTCACTCAAATCAGGTATGAACAATATAACTGGGACGTGTGTGGTGATTTCAAAATGATTGGTTTCCTGTTAGGTTTATAAGGAGGGTTTACTAAATATTCATGTTTTCTTTGCCTGTGGGATAGCAGGGCTTCAACAGCACTATAAAACAGTTCAGTGGCCTCCACGTGAAGGACTGCAACCAGGAAAGTACAATGTACTCAGGGAACCTCTTGTGAAGCCTGACATAGTTCTGCTACCATCTCTCCATAAAGTTGGTCTAATTAAGCAGTTTGTAACTGCTTTAGATTTTGGAGGGGAAGTTTTCCAACAGATTCGGGTCATGTTCCCTAAACTCTCTGAGGCCAAAGTCAAGGCTGGCATCTTTGTAGGACCACAAGTCAAGGCGCTGTTGAATTCAAAGAACCTTGAAGCCAAGATGACTCCGATCGAAAAAGAGGCTTGGTGTGCTTTCCGTGATGTGGTTCGTGGGTTTTTAGGCAACCATAAAGCACCAAACTATAAGGAGTTAGTGTCAAACTTGATTAAGTGATATGGCAAAATAGGGTGCCGTATGTCTTTAAACTTACACTATCTGCATTCACATCTAGACTTTTTTCGTGATAGCCTGGGCGATGTGAGTGAAGAACATGGCGAAAGATTCCATCAAGATATTCAAACGATGGAGAAAAGGTACCAGGGCCATTGGGATGCTTCCATGATAGGAGACTACGTATGGTCGCTGATCAGAAAGGATAAGAATGTTCATACGCGGAAGTCGCGTTCTTCAGTGCATTTTTAAGGAACGCACACTGCATAACGAGGCTTGTTATTCTCTTATCGGTTCTCCTCATGATATATATTATATCCTTTGCACCATTTTGGGTTTGTCAAACAATTTTGGCTCAATAAACATTAATTTCCAATAGTGTTTTTATTTTCAGAAAATATTTATGTTAGGCTTCTTTATATACTTTGCCATATGAAAAATGTGATAGCCTATATTTTTGAAACGGTTGATGAAACAGCAAAACCAATATCATTTTTGGAATCAGCGCCCCGAAATCATTAAGAAACGACAGAAAAATCACAATAAACAGAAAATATTTCAAATTTTGTTACCCAGTTAAATAGATGAGGATGTCTCTTGTCCGTCCTTTAGTTTGGGAACGCTACACATTCTATGTTTCCAATTTTCCAATGTTGTTTGAATGATTATCGAGTTCAGTTTGATGTTAGGTACTAGTTTCTCCATCATTTTCCATGCATATATTATGGTGTACCTCTCTCTTCTTTCCAGGGAATATACTGTAGATTTAATGATCTTAGCTGTGAAATTTCTCTGAAATCTCTCCAGCCTTATTCATTTCTATATTTTTATATGTGGACATCAAGACTGAGTAATATGCCAGTTTTGGTATGATCAGTGTTTTTAGCAAAGGAATCATTACTTTCTTTCCCCTTATTTCAGACTTTCTCAGTATCTCTCCCGTAATTCTTTTTGCCTTGTTTATCGCTATCTTATTTTATATCAAATTTCGCCTTGTCGGTCATTTAACTCCTTTGATTGTTCTGTCTATTTGGAGAATAATATGCTATCTGTTTTAGTTCTTCATTTCTTCTGTATCTTAAGAGCTGAAAATTTCTGGTGTTAAATTTCATATTTTTGTTTTCTGACCATTTGTTTATTCTGTTTGTGTCCGTCTGTAAGCCTCCACATCTGCGTCTCTTAAATTTTTTGCTGATTTTGTATCGTCAGGAAAGGATGTAACCGTACTCTATTTGGGTACTTCATTATCTATGTCTGTTAGAATGATAATGAATAGGAGTGGGACGAATATTGTTCCTTGTGCTGCTGAGCTACGCACTTCCGATTCTAATTTTAACAACTTGCTGACGTTCTCTGAGAAAGTTACAGATCAACTTTTCCACTTTGCCGTTATTCTCATGTTTCATTTTATGGGCTATTACACCTCGACCACACTTATCGAATGCTGTAGCAAAATCCGTGTTGGTTCTCACTGAATCTTTTGTATTTCAAAAATATGTCATGAGATTCTCTCTCTCTCTCTCTCTCTCTCTCTCTCTCTCTCTCTCTCTATATATATATATATACATATATATATATACAGTATATATATATATATATATATATAATATTTAGGAGAAATCCAATGACAAGGAGGAATGTAAATGCCATGAAAAGTCTTCTTTAATGCGCAACGTTTCGAGCAATACGCTCATCATCAGGCTAGATAATAACAATACGAAATTAGAATCAATAAATAAATGTGAACAAGACAAAATAATTTCCATAAAACCTATTCAGTAAAAGCAAATTTTAAAAAGACTAAAAGAAGAGGGTTAAATTCAAAGTTATAAAAATTTACATATAAAATTAACCAGAAATTTAAAAAGCTATTTTTAAATTACATATAGTAAATTTGAAATTAGTACACTGGAATAATTAACACTAATACAATGGAATAATTAACACTACGAACCTTTCAATGCTGGTTCCGAGGCACGAGTAATTTAAAACAAAACAAAACAGGAAACAAGCTATGGGTTGGGCGGTTGGAGTTATAAGTTAGGGGAGGGGGGATTATAAAAAATTGGGGAGGGGGGAGGGGAGTCGGGGAGGGGAGTTGGGGAGGGGGGTTTATAAAAAATTTAGAGGGACAGCTGAGGAATCCACGTTTAGAGAAGGGGTCAATGTTTTAATATAAAGAGATTCCAAAATTCTAAGTGAGTTAGGACAAGAATTACAACCGAGAATTTTAAAATGATCTAAAGTGACATCAGTTTTACATTTTATACTGTGTTCCCGAATACTGGAGGCTTCCTTTTTATTTAAAATTTTACCTGTTCGGCAACTTACTCCCATATGCGAATAAAATCTAGTCCTGAGGGAGCGCACGGTGCTGCCAATGTAAGTACCAAGGAGACACCTTGGGCAGGTAAATAAATATACAACACCGCTACGCAACGAATCAGGAGTTCGATCCTTCGCTGAGAAAAAGCTACCTAAAGACATTTTGTTAATAAATATAATGCGAAAATCAGTATGATAAAAAAATTTTCTTAACAACTTTGTAAATTTAAGTTTAAATTCTTTATTCATGGGACCCATTTCAGGTACCAGGAAATATTTTATATCTTTAGGCACTGAAATACAGGAAAGTTGAGGGCTATAAACATTATTTAAGAAAGATCTTATTAGTTTATCTACATATTGAACAGGAAAACTATTATTGGTAAAATATGATCTTAAATTATTAAATTCATCGTTTAGTAAGGTAAAACTAGAGGTCAAATTATATCCTCTGAACAAGAGAGTTTTAATACACGACATCTTATAGTTAAAATCAGTAAAACTAAAGAAATTCATGCCCAAACCAGTAAAAGTGGGTTTCCTGTAAACTGATGTAGTAATAGAATCACCTTTTTTCGAAATTAAAAGATCTAAAAAGGGAAGGGAGCCATTTTTCTCAGTTTCCATTGTATAAGTTATATTGGGGTGCAGAGAATTTAAGAAGTTAAAAAATTGTTGCGCTTGTACAGCATTATCAAAAACAGCTATCGAGTCATCAACGAAGCGTCGATAGAAAATTGGTTTACAATGGGTGGGAGATTGTCTAAAAATTACACTTTCTAAATGAGTCATAAAAAAATCAGCTGATAGAGGTCCGACGGGTGATCCCATCCCAACACCATCAATTTGTTGGTAAACCTTATTATTGAAAGTAAAATAACATTGCTTAAAAACCAATTCTAAAAGTTCCTTAAAATAAGACCATGAAAAACCATGAAAACTATCATCAGAGCTAAAAACCCTATCTAAAATAATGGCAATAGTTTCTGATATAGGTACATTTTTTCAATTCTGATAAAGTAATTTCGAATTTTTCTAGTTACACCCTATCCCCTCGGGAAAGGTTTTTACTCTCACTTGGCTTGCAATTTAAGCTTCCGTTATTTCAAATATATAAGCCTTCGTTTTTTCTTTACTTTGAAAAATTTTTTAATGGCTTGAAAAATGTCCCCCATGTCGGTGATTTCAATAATTTTAAATGTCAGTTTGCTAATTTAACTCATGAATTTTTTCACAAACTTAGAAACCTTAAATTTAAATCTTTCATATTTAAGAAGAGTGACTTGCAGGTTATTAAGAATTTGGCAAAGAACCAGGAGATTGTTGTGACTAGACCGGACAAGGGCAACGGAGTTGTTATTTTGAATAAATCTGATTACATAAATAAAACTAATGAAATCCTAAGTGATGTTAGCAAATTCAAACAAATTCTTGAACCCGTCAATAAAGTCATTTTAAGGTTGGAAGACCAAGTTAATAGATTTTTTGTCACGATTAAAGTCTTTAAAGATAATAAAAAATGATACTTACTCTCAGTTGTTCGTATCTGGTTCTGATCTTGCTCAATTATACTGTTTGCCTAAAATCCATAAAGTTGGAACACCTCTCCGTCCTATTTTAGCTTCGTATAACTTACCTACCTTTCAATTGTCAAAATTTGTTGTTCGTCTCCTGTCACCTTTTGCGAAAAATGCTTATACTATAAATAACTCTTATGAATTTCAAAAAGATCTTCTTAGTAAGAATTTCGATTCAAAAAAGTTTTTTGTCAGTTTTGATGTAAAGTCGCTTTTCAGGAATGTACCTGTATCAGAAACTATTGCCATTATTTTAGATAGGGTTTTTAGCTCTGATGATAGTTTTCATGGTTTTTCATGGTCTTATTTTAAGGAACTTTTAGAATTGGTTTTTAAGCAATGTTATTTTACTTTCAATAATAAGGTTTACCAACAAATTGATGGTGTTGGGATGGGATCACCCGTCGGACCTCTATCAGCTGATTTTTTTATGACTCATTTAGAAAGTGTAATTTTTAGACAATCTCCCACCCATTGTAAACCAATTTTCTATCGACGCTTCGTTGATGACTCGATAGCTGTTTTTGATAATGCTGTACAAGCGCAACAATTTTTTAACTTCTTAAATTCTCTGCACCCCAATATAACTTATACAATGGAAACTGAGAAAAATGGCTCCCTTCCCTTTTTAGATCTTTTAATTTCGAAAAAAGGTGATTCTATTACTACATCAGTTTACAGGAAACCCACTTTTACTGGTTTGGGCATGAATTTCTTTAGTTTTACTGATTTTAACTATAAGATGTCGTGTATTAAAACTCTCTTGTTCAGAGGATATAATTTGACCTCTAGTTTTACCTTACTAAACGATGAATTTAATAATTTAAGATCATATTTTACCAATAATAGTTTTCCTGTTCAATATGTAGATAAACTAATAAGATCTTTCTTAAATAATGTTTATAGCCCTCAACTTTCCTGTATTTCAGTGCCTAAAGATATAAAATATTTCCTGGTACCTGAAATGGGTCCCATGAATAAAGAATTTAAACTTAAATTTACAAAGTTGTTAAGAAATTTTTTTATCATACTGATTTTCGCATTATATTTATTAACAAAATGTCTTTAGGTAGCTTTTTCTCAGCGAAGGATCGAACTCCTGATTCGTTGCGTAGCGGTGTTGTATATTTATTTACCTGCCCAAGGTGTCTCCTTGGTACTTACATTGGCAGCACCGTGCGCTCCCTCAGGACTAGATTTTATTCGCATATGGGAGTAAGTTGCCGAACAGGTAAAATTTTAAATAAAAAGGAAGCCTCCAGTATTCGGGAACACAGTATAAAATGTAAAACTGATGTCACTTTAGATCATTTTAAAATTCTCGGTTGTAATTCTTGTCCTAACTCACTTAGAATTTTGGAATCTCTTTATATTAAAACATTGACCCCTTCTCTAAACGTGGATTCCTCAGCTGTCCCTCTAAATTTTTTATAAACCCCCCTCCCCAACTCCCCTCCCCCCTCCCCAATTTTTTATAATCCCCCCTCCCCTAACTTATAACTAGGGCGGTCAAAAGTCAATAAAGTCAAATTGTTTCCTATGGGGCACTTTTCGCTGAAACGACTGAAAATGCAATAAAAACACCTGTAGGGGGTATATTACCAAAGTTAATAGGTCAACCGAAAGTCAACTTTTACCTGTTAGGTCAAAAAATAGCAATAAGGTAAATAAAGTCAATTTTTTGGAATAAATAATTAAAATAACTAAAAATTGGAAGGAAGGAATTGTTTGCTGAAATAGGAACTCCTCCAGAACCGATTGTAACACGTTGGGCAAGCTGGCTGAACGCTGCTTTTTATTATGCAGACAATTTTCCAAATGTGAAGACAATTGTGGAAAATTTTGAAGATGAAGGAATCATTGTTCAGAAGGCTAAAGAGTGTGTTGCTAATGAAAAACTGCCAAAGCAACTAATGTCAATCAAAATGAATTATAGTTTGATTGCTAGCTTAGTGACTAGGATGGAAGCATCTGATTGCACCATTAGAGAGGCATATGAAACCATTTCTTCTATCAACCTTGGCGAAGATATGTGTTCAGTCAAACAATACATTGAAACAAGACTCAAGACAAATGGTATTTGTGAAATAATTAACCTCAGTAGACCTGAAATCTCACCAACAGTTTAAAGTCAGCTTTTGCAATGTCAACCAACAACTGCCGCTGTAGAGAGATCTTTCTCCATACTTAATAAATTATTAAGTAAGGATCGCAATTTTTTGCCAGAAAATGTCGGCAAATACTTCATAATTTACCACAATCGGTCAACTGATGTAGAAGAGCAAGAATAAGTAATTAAAGTATCGTTTTTATTATTGAAAGTAAAGGCAACTTTATAAGTCAATTTTTTCAATTCGTAAGGTCAACTTTCTTAATTTTTTCAGTCAATTTTTGACTGCCCTACTTATAACTCCAACCGCCCAACCCATAGCTTGTTTCCTTTTGTTTTGTTTTAAATTACTCGTGCCTCGGAACCAGCATTGAAAGGTTCGTAGTGTTAATTATTCCATTGTATTAGTGTTAATTATTCCAGTGTACTAATTTCAAATTTACTATATGTAATTTAAAAATAGCTTTTTAAATTTCTGGTTAATTTTATATGTAAATTTTTATAACTTTGAATTTAACCCTCTTCTTTTAGTCTTTTTAAAATTTGCTTTTACTGAATAGGTTTTATGGAAATTATTTTGTCTTGTTCACATTTATTTATTGATTCTAATTTCGTATTGTTATTATCTAGCCTGATGATGAGCGTATTGCTCGAAACGTTGCGCATTAAAGAAGACTTTTCATGGCATTTACATTCCTCCTTGTCATTGGATTTCTCCTAAATATTAAATTGAAGCTCTGTAGAAGCAAACCGCATGACTATATATATATATATATATATATATATATATATATATATATATAGTCCTGTTATGATTTTAAATGTAAATGAAAACGAAAATTAATATATATCCATACTGTACACTGTATATACAGGGTGGCGAAAAAGCCGTGCATCATCGGAATTTCGAGTGTTCACTATAATATATTATTTTTTTCTTTTAGGTAGGGGATGGCTGCGAAATTAACAACAGACGAGAGGGTGAGCTTGGTTTTAATGCATGGAATACCAGGTACTACAAGTCGATAAATCGGTACAGAATTTAAATTCTGTACCGATACAGAATTTAAATTCTGTACCGATACAGAATATACCGGTACAGAATTAAATTCTGTACCGATTCATCGATTTGTAGTACCTGGTATTCCATGCATTAAAACTAGGCTCACCCTCTCGTCTGTTGTTAATTTCGCAGCCATTCCCTACCTAAGAGAAAAAAATATATTATAGTCAACACTCAAAATTCCTATGATGCACGATTTTTTCGCCACCCTGTATATATAAAATTAAATGTGAATATTGAGAGTAGACTTCTAAATGAGGAGATTGTAGACAGCAATCGACCAGGGAAGTACTCCGGCAGGGACGTTAGGCAGGAGACAGGGAATGCTGGAACTCCCGTTTCTCCTGTCACTCTCTTCTTTAGGTGATTATTTGCTGTCTCTCATCTACCCTGTGAGTAGTCCAGCATTCTCTGAAACACACATTTCCCCCCCTCTATTCTTCACTGCACATATATGCATTTATACACTACACAAATTTTTCAAAATTTATATATAAAAAAAAAAATAACATCGTGAGCCTCGGAGACCTTGATTTTGGCTCTCTCTTTCTTATAAATGGGGCAATTATTACGGGCACCCGCCCTTGGCCCCTCCTTTGTACATTAAAAAACTATTTTAGTTTATGGGAGCCGCATAAAGGAATCATGTCATTATCAAAACTCCATCAAACAAAAATAGTGAGTGTATAAGAAAAGGAGCATTAAAAAAAAACAAAAAGAGTGTTAAAAGGATTCACCATAAAAGATGTCACTATATAAGCAGATGGCGGTTACCCACTTTTGCACTATTAGATATCTGCCTTTGGGGGAAAGATCAAAACTAGTGTCTTTCCCAACTAAACCTAAAGATTTAGAACCTCTTAAAAAAAATAATTAATCATGAAGTAAACGCCATAACCTCCCAGAAACTTGAAAATGTTTGCGCCAATTTCGAAAGATTACAACATCTGTCTTGATAATGATAGAGGACATGTTGAAAATTGATATCTTGAGCATGTTCATTCTTTTTTTATTGCTTTTTTATGAAGCTTAGTTTTTTGTATATGTAATGGCTGTTTTTATTTATATTGAAGCCATAACAGGATTTTAGGGACACCTGTATATATGAAGGTGATTGAAAAATTATTTATTATTTTTAAAATGCATAATAAGTTTTGTTCAGTTATCTATAAAATTGAAATGAATGACGTAACTTTTGGAGGGTAAATTTATGGTATTCCATATTATAATAATTCATTTCTTTTGTCTTTTGGATCTGATAAAATAAAGCTCGCCATTTGACTGGCAGAGAACGAGGCGAAATTGCTGTGAGTATGAAGTTTGTAGGGTCTCTAGTCTAAGTTCAAAAATGGTGGAGGGGAGAAAGAGACTTTAGAGAGGCTTAGTAAATGTCATAAATGTTTTATTGGCAATTTATAAACATTTACGATGCTTACTAAACGTCACATTTCTTGCTGGGATGCAACCCTTGATAGTAAGGCAATAAAAAATTGATACAAAAAAATTAAAAAAAGCTGATTACAATTGCCTCACTGACAGATTCACACCAAACTTGATGACCATGAACATCCCGGAAAATGTCGCGTTAGTGTAATAAGCTTCCAAGCAGTTGGTGTACCCTCTTTGTTTCCAAAATGAAACAAAACAAATAATAATTATAACGTCAAAATGAACACACACACACACACACACACACAGCTATGAGCCTACAACAATGAACAAAGAGGCAAACAAAACAAAAAATGATCGCCGCATTTCTATCCTAACACAATATCCAGACACAATATAAATAAAGTACAGCTAATGACTAATAATTTAGAAAGACAAGCAGTAGGCTATTTCACATTTAGTGTGACCACCTCGAGCA
>JAJOZX010012034.1:0-37500 GCA_023014485.1 Bathynomus jamesi | reverse complement strand
ATTTGGACAGTAATTTATTTAAACATTTATTAATTATTTCCTTCATCATGTATTGGGGATTAACCATTATTTATTCATTTTTTTTGTTATTCTTTCTACGTACTTTCATTTACCAAAAAACTGGAAAATAATAGCAAATTAAAATTCACTTTCGAAAAGGCAAGAAATGCTAAAATTTGAGTTTCGATGTTAAATTTCAATTCCTAAAGATGGATCAATAAAAAAGCGCGTGAATGTAAAGTTAACAGATAAAGGTGTGGCTTTTCTTTAGGCAGGAAGGAGGGGCCATACTATAAAACATCGATAATGAAGACCTTAATACGCAGAACATTCAAAATAATATCTGACTAGAAACTATTCAACATCGATGTAGAAAAAATAACAAAAAAAATTTAAGGTCTCGGGGGGGGGGGGGTTAGAATCCCGATGATGCAGTTAATAATATCCAGGAGTGAGCGATATGGGCCTTATTGGTCTGGCTCGAACGTTGTGCCAGTTTCTGGCCCTCTTTACTGTACTGATTACTATTATTAGTATTACATTCATTGTGTATATATGATCCTTGTAAACATATAAATAAAACAATAAATACATAAATTATTATTGAGAATTTTGAGTTGGGGCATAAAAACTTCCTTTTTTTTCTTTTTTTTTCTTTTTTTTTGGGGGGCTCCGAGAACCTAAAAATAAATTTTAAGAATCTACGTTAAACTCTTTCGATTTATCGACAATTTTCTCCTATAATTCAATCAATTTTATTTTATTTTATTTTTATACTTGTTCACTCTCCGTTCGATAGATCGAAGTTCACCATTAATCGAAAAGAATTTGCCTCAATTCCGAGTCATCGAAATAATTTCGAGAAAAAAATTGGAATTATTGATCTGATAAGGGGGATGAAAGTATAGCTGAAAATCCTTACTGTGAACAGTTATGTGTAGGATTTCTCTCTCTCTCTCTCTCTCTCTCTCTCTCTCTCCTCTCTCTCTCTCTCTCTATCTATCTCTCTCTAAATATAATAGGAAAAAGATCATGTTGGATATAAGTTAAAAATTACAAAGTAATGGGTACCATATTTGAAAAGTGAAAAGTAAATTGCAAAAATATTAAATGATTCCAAATCCACACTTAATATATATATATATATATATATATATATTATATAGTTCTTGATGTTTTGCAAAATTTTACTTAAAAAATGTATAAAATTAAAAAAAATATTAAAAGTATAAAATTAAGATTACTAAAACTGTAACTTTAAAATAAACTGTATGACTGTAATAACACTTAACTACCATGTAGTCGTTGCTACACTCTAAATATGGTCTTGCAGCACTAATTTAAGTAATACATAGTTATTTTAGTCTAAGTGTATAGTCTTGACACCTAAATACATGATTATATATGCCGTATATACAGTTTATCCATACACTGTATTGATATATATGCTTATACCTAAAACAATGGAAATGCAATACTTTACTTCGGGTGACAAAAGTATAATTAGACAAAAATATTGGACCTATACCCATAGGATCAACACTAAAAACCTAACGTAATCTAACCTATTCTAAACTAACTTAACCTAACCTAATGTAACCTAACTTAACCTAACTTAATCTAACCCACAATATACTCATCGATAGAATGTCAAGTCGATCAGACGTAATCCCGGAAGACTTTACCTATATTTCTTTAAGTAGTCCTTAATGACCGAGTTTAGAGTGTAGCCTTTTAGATGGGTAATTGTTGTTAAGTCCAGGTTTTAAAAGCACAGATATGCATAATCTTTTCAAAATATGTAAAGCCATATTATTATTATTGGTCGAACCCAGTACCTTACATTGAGAATTGCTTATTGAACAGTTAGATTTTAGAAGCTCACCTTGCAACGTTCTTGACTGGATTGATTTTATTGGATTACGAAGATGGGTGGTCAATTTCGACTGCTTCTCACAGTGAGTGCCATTCTCATCCGCAGGCGGCAAATGAAGAAAAAAGAAGAGTTTCCTCATTTGGGAAGGGGTAAAAAGATACTGTAACGCAATTGCGGGTTCGAGGAATTTATTTTTGTATGAAAAACGTAATTCAAGTTACAAGCCCAATGTTGAGAATGAGATTTGATTGGTTTGAGAAAGGGATCCGTCGAGATTTTGATTTTCACTGGCGAATTTCTCATTCTTGAGAATGGAAATGACATATTGAGTGAGAATATATTGTATCCTTATGTTCAGCACGACATGTTGGCTTTCCGTTAATTTTATGACGATGACGTACGTACGCGTCATAGTCTATCTATATATATATATATATATTATATATATATATATTATATATATTATATGTGTGTGTGTGTGTGTGTGTGTGTGTGTGGTGTGTATATATATATATTTTTTTTTTGCATTGAAAAGCATAGTGTCTATGTTTCCAGCCTTTTGACTCAACCTGTATATAGTTTATAAATTATGGCTTTATATATATATATATGTGTGTGTGTGTGTGTGTGTGTGTGTGTGTGTTTAGGGAATCTGTGTAACTGGGGATTTTATGAAATCCCAAAACTGTTCAGGGATTTCCTGTAAGGTTAAGTCGTGATATTTCCGTTAAAACTACGGCAAAATTATTGAATGCCCGGTTAGGTGAACTGTACGCCCTTGGCGATTGGTTAAGTTAAGTCGTGATATTTTCGTTAAAACTAACGAAATATCACGACTTAACTTTATATTAAATCCCTAGCTATATATATATATGATGAAAATAACCGTGGTTATTTTCATCATAAATATTATTCACGTGCTACTTTCGTGAAATAATTTATTTATATTATATATATATATATATTATATATATAATCAGTTTGTCTGCAACCAAAAAATTGCTTCCAAACGTTTTTATTAGTAGATGTAAGTAGTAATTTTAGTGGAAATTTGGGAAAATGGATTTAAATTAAGTTATTAATTTTACCATTTAATTTAAGACATTTCTTTGAAATAAAGTAATTTTATTTGTATATTGTTTTCCACTCGTCATCCAGACAATTTGGTCATCGTAAATGTCTTACAAAATTGCGAAAAAAATTTCCTTGTGAAACATACCGGAAACCATTCGATATAAACACTCTCTTTGGAAATCTAATTCTTCGGTGATGTATATATCGTTAATTAAATATTACGATTTCTATTGAACAATGTACACGTAAAGTCATATTTCAATTTTGTTTGATAGTTAGCCGTATGAATGCGCGTTTTTCTGTAGACACCAGTTCAAAATTATCGCCATTTTTAGTGATGTAATAAAATTCTTTAACGGTTTCGAGATTTTTCTGTAGTTTCCAATGATGACATCAATTTAGCAATTTTTGATAAGGTAAATCTGAACGATGGCCTGGAAACTTACCCAATTTCAATTCGCTCGAAAATCTGGGCGCAACTCTTCGATCAGTGGTTCTCAACCTTTTTTGTATGGTTACCCAAAACTCAATTCTAAGCCAGCTCCATTAACCCAATCATTAGATATTATTTTTTATAACTTCTGGATTATCACATTATTATTTTTTATAACTTCTGGATCGCGTGTCATTACCCCACAAAATAGTTGTCATTACCCCAGTGGGGTAATTTACTCCTAGGTTGGAAACCACTGTCTTAGACAATGAGCTGCAGTACCTTTCCACAATATTTGAAGAGGTCAAGACCGAAATTCAAAAGCAAAGTTGGTCAGAGTTTTCAAAAAGGCTTTGCAAAGCATCGAGAGTGGCAAAGTGTTGTTTGGTTGTCTCTCGCGTTCCTTTCAAAATCGTGTTAAATTGGCGTGGGAAGCACAAGGAAAGAATAGTGGTCGTTACTGAAGCTTGTCAGATTTTTTTTTTTTAACTGATCAAATTATTATTTTTCCCTTAATCCCCAAAACCCGGTAAAGAATTTTTTTACGCAACACCCCCCCCCAAAAAAGGGTGAATTTTTATTGAATTCAATTTCACGTGTAATCTGAATATGTAATTTAAAAATTTTATAATATTTTTTATAACTTAAAAATATTAATCTGGTTCGAAAAACCTGACTAGCAAAAACAATCACTTCCCACTCAGTGTCATTCCTATTTCTATTCGGTGTCCGAAAGTAGGAAAGCTCGAAACTTGAATCAGAGATTTCAGAAAAGGGTTCCTTGAATTGGGTAATGGTACAAAAGGAGGAGTGTGAAGCAATTACATGCCCGAAGGATATTTTATGAAAATCTAACGTAAAAAAAGTAAGAAATCTCATATATGAGAATAGGAATGGGTCTATTTGAGAATTACTTCCTTTGAGAGTCTCACTTTCGAATTTCTCATTCTTGGACTTAGATTGAAATGAGAATGAAGGGGAATGGGAAGAGAACAACAGAGACGCGTCATCCGAACATACCTCCTACAGTAGACAGCACAGCCATACAACCTTTTTCATACTAGAACATAAAGATACTAAATAAGAGTGGATCCAAGAGACCCCCACAGAGGAATCACTACATCCTCAAAATCTTTTTGTAAAATATGTTAATCTTTAGTGGCATTGTTAAGTAATCCCTTGAAATAATCTTTTAAAACGTGTGAATAACGTTTTAATTATTATTTCAATTGTTTCATTGAAAGAAATGTTTCTGCAAAAAGTTTCTATTTTAGGTCAAAACGGAGTGTTATTATTTTATACAGAAAATATTTTAATTCCGTAATTTAATATTTCATCAACAAAGGAGAATGTATCCTTAATTATTAAATGAATATGTATGATATATAATATTCTTCATAATTAATATATAATTCATGAATACATACATACATATATATATATATATATATACACACACACACCGTGTGTATATATATATATATATATATATATATATATTATATATATATATATATTATATGCATCGAATGCATCGATCAATATATATATATATATTGATCGATGCATTCACAGTTTGAATGGAAGTATGAAAAGTTTAACATCTTTTCACACACACCACACAATATATATATATATATATTGTATAAAGGCGTAACTGTACGTACGTATCAGTAAAGTGTATAAAATTATTTGATAAATAAATATTAATGCTCTTTGCCTGCATGATGCTCATAATTGTGTAGTCGAATGGAAGCATTAATTTACAGTTTTACAGATTCCTACAAACGAGAAAACCTGTAAGGTGTTAAATATGATCAACTGTAGAGACGTAGAGGCTATATATTTTATATATTTTTAAAAATTGTATACTCACAGTAATATATATATATATTTGCCGTTTTGCGGTCAGCGCAGGTCAGGCTTGAAGCTCCGCCTGCAAATATATATATATATATATATATATATATATATATATATATATATATATATATATATATATATATTAAACACGTGAAATAAATAAATGAAGCACACCCACAAGGAAAAGGAAAAGCGATTCCAAAGCCTTTCGTGTATTCAGCAGTACACCTCTTAATTGCCTGAAGAGGTGTACCGTTGTACTGTTGTGGGTGTGCATCATATATACAGGGTGCGACTTAAGTCACTTTACCAAGAATAATGAAATCACCTTGTGAAGAATAATATTTACTATTTATGACAGAAATAGTTAAAAGTGTCTTCCATTATGTTCAATACACACATTGCATCTTTGAACCACTGAACAATAAATAGCGTGGCACAGTTTTTTGTTATTCAACGTCTCGAACTCTTGGCGTATCAAAGTTTTCACGTGATCGAAGTCCCAAGGTTTCTGGCCGTAAACTCTATATTTGATTATATCCCACATTGAATAATCACACGGGTGTCCGGTGACCGAGGAGGCAATTCGACTATCCCACGACGTCCCACGCACTCTGAAAAATTATTATTTAAGAATGTACGAACATTTCTTCCGAAATGTGGTGGAGCACCATCTTTTTGCCATATTATGTTTTCAAAATTATGATGGTTTCTAAGTGTAGGCAACACCATGTTCTGCAACATTTCACGATAATTGACGGCATTAACAGAGTGCCGTCAAAGAAAAATAATTTTTCTAAGTATATTATTCTTCACAAGGTGGTTTCATTATCTTCGTTAAAGCGACTTATGCCGCATCCTATATATATATATATATATTTCTTCATTATATACTCAAATTTTTAATAGTTTTTGACTAAGTTAAAAGTTCTGAGCTCCTATTTTCCAAAACAGCTTCAGAGAAGGTATCTGTACAAGATATATCCATTGCTACGCCAAAGAAAAGTTGAGGAAACCATTTAATATTATCCCAATTCATAACATCCTTATTCTTATTTTAGAATTTCCCAATAATATCATGAATAATGTTAAGTTAGGTTAAGATACGTTTGGTTAAGATAGGTTTGGTTAAATCTGTAATTCTCAATTAAAGAAAAATCTTTTCGAAACCGCGATCGCGATAGAAATCGTGTGAAATCGAAGTAATTAGGCAGCTCTCTCCTCCTTCCTCTCCCATTCTCTTCCTCTCCCTTCCTCTCCCATCCTCTTCCCCGCCCATCATCTATCGAGAGAGTAGTATTATCCGCTTCAGGCAAATCGTTGTTAGGCTCGAAGTTAAAAAAGGCTTGGCATCGCAAACTTTCCGAATAGCAAGAAAAAAATTTCGGTTGTGTTTTTTATATAACAAATTATATAACAAATAAATATTACTTTTTCAACCTCTTCTTAGTGTGAATAATGATTAGCCGAACGCTTGGAAGAAAGTAACTGAATCAAAAATGAGAGAATGTTGTTAACATTCGTGTGATGGATTGAGTACGTGTATATATATATATATATATATATATATATATATATAATATATATATATCTATATATATATATATATATATATATATATATATATATATATATATATACGAGTATGGTTGTTGTGAGAGATCTGGAAGGAATTATCTCCGAGTCTCACGCGCAGTTAGATGATCATGGATAGGAGGAAACAAATTCATGCAAAATTCGACTCGTTTCTCGTATAAGCATAGCATTCACTGTTCACTGGACATTTAATCTCTTGTGAAATCTCCAACAAACCAACATCTCTGTCCCACAACTTCATCCCACTTAAATTAACAATATATATATATATATACACACACACACACACACACACACACATATATATATATATATATATATATATATATATATATATATATATATATATATATACATACACACTGTATATAATTTCACAGTAATAAAATAAGAAAGAAAATTCTATTGTATATTTTCTCTTTATCAATTTTGGTTGAATTCCCTTCAGAACACCAAAAAAAAAAAAAAAAAAAAAAAATATACAGTATATATATATATATATCATGAAAATAGTTCAAGTGATTATTTCGAATGTTATATAAATTTTATAAGAATCCTCTTCTATTACTTATTCATGCAATCGGTGCATATATGAATAAATAAAAGCATTATATGCAGATAGAAGGAGCTAAATTGTTTGAGGGCAAATATAGAGTGATAAAGCTTTTTGTGTTCTTTTAAAAAGGCGTAAATCATGCCAGATTTTTTGCTTTTTTTTTTTAATAAATTTATCGACTTTAGATATTTTTTTTTATTAAAAAACTTATTGAAAATTTATTACGATTCTTTAAAGTACTTATGTGATGTAAAATTCTCCATGGCTGTAAGCAATAAATATGAAGTGTTGGCCGTTATTAGACACATACACACACACACACACACACACACACACATATATACATATGCATATACACACACATACACACACCCACAAAAAAAAAAAGCCTAAAAACACGAAGCCATAGCCCAATATAACATTTTCAGTAAGACTACTTATCAGACAAACGATCAGATGTCATGATATATATAATATGTAATAAACCTTATGAAAATATTCGCCCATGAAATTGCGTGTAAAAAAATTTGTCCATAAAATTATATACGAAGTTTTTTGTTTTAACGATCGTATTCGATCTTATATTTAAATTGTGCCACTGCTCACCTGCATGAAGAAATGCCCGTAACGGAATACTGCCCTGTAAGCTCCCGCGTGTATGCCCGTAACTCATCACTTACGGGCTATTAAAAAAACCGCGAAATATTATTCTCAAGACCTATTTTGCCATTGGACATTAATTTATATTTTAGTTTAATTAAGAACATTAAATCAGGTCGATTTTATATTAATTTAAAATTAAAAAATTGCTCATGGCTAAAGTTCAATTATCAAAGAAGAAATCTCTCAAAAAAAAAAGAAAAAAAAAAGAAGAATATTTTGGAACTGAATTTTGAAGATTTTGAAAATAAATTTTTGAAGAATTAAAAAACCAAAAATAAAAAAAAACCCTTTATTATACTTTCATACTTTTTTAATTTTAACTTACATACTTAAACTTTAACTGTATGCTTTTCAGTGTAGTAAGACAAGTACTCAGTGGAAAGCTCTTTAGTTGATTCGTGACATCAACCAGATGTTTAATTGAAAGATTGATTTAAGATATGATATTCAATATGGCGAGATTATTTGTTCATTGGCTCTTCATCTGAATAGATTATCAGTCGATTAAAACGAGAAAGCTTTCATACGTATTAATAAATTAAATCTCTTTTGATATTACTTCATCTTTTATAGGATTTAAACTTTTTTCCAGCTTTTATAACTATTAGTTCATTGCCATTATTTATTATTTTCTTTATTACATAAAAACTTACTGCTTCTTTCAGTCTTTTGCGTGGGCACGTGTTCAATTTCTCTTGAGAAAATTGTTACGTTGCTCTGTAGGTAAGTTTTAATACGCCCTTTTAACATATGATGTATAGTATATATATATATATATATGCAAGCGCTATATAAAAAATGTACGCAAAAACTAATATATATATATATATATATATATATAGCTGAAGAGTATATAGAATAATATATCTTTCACTAATATATATATATATATATATAATTTTTTTTTTTTTTTTTTTCTTTTATGAAAATATAATTATTTAATTTCTGTACAATATGTATAATATTTATTGGTAAATAATAGAGTATATAAAAATAATGAAATTCAGAAAGTAAGAATTAATTATATTTCTATTTAGCAAAAAAATAAATGCATTCTGAAAATTTTCTAGTTCATTTTTATCTCGCTAAAATAACCATCCTTTTTTTTTTTAATTTTTAAATGCGCGTCTATTATACTTCGCACACCAATGAGAAGGCGCTTTATTCGTATTTTATGTATATCATTAGTTATAATTTGAAGATCATTATATAATCTATTATACATCGATTGTTCCTAGCTATGCCACCCGAGGCTCAATGTCCAGAATAAATATTCACATCTGATGGCGATGCAGGCCAATATAAAGCGATGAAAAACAACTTACAGTATCAAGCTGAAGTTTAATTAGACAAAAATCCTGCCATGAAAAATGAGTGAATGAGGTCCTGCAAGTGGGAATAGCGCAATTTAACCACTCTTTTGTCTTACTGGATGGAGAGTGTCATTTCGAGTTTTCAAGGCTCGCAACAGGGTAAAAAATGAGCGTTTCTGGGGTGCGCCACACCCTTTGCACGCACTGAGGCAATGAGTAATTGGGTGTAAAAGTAGGTTTTCCAGTAGCTATAATCTTAAGCCGTTTTCAGGTCCAGGTTGAAAAAAATTTGTTACGTGGAGTCATGTGAGATAAATAAACATATTAGTATATTATGAATATTCATACAGAGAGAGAGAGAGAGAGAGAGAGAGAGAGAGAGAGAGAGAGAGAGAGAGAGAGAGAGAGAGAGAGAGCGTAAAATCATGAAACTCAGAAAAATAATTATATAAATTGCGTGAATTTATGATCACCCTGTATAACTACATTTTAAATAGTATACCAAAGGAGAAAGACATTTTGAATAAAAAAAACTACAACGTTTCGTGCAGAAGAATCTTATTCGAATTTGAATTCTTTGGCTACGTATAAAGAATATCTGTCTTTCATATTACATTTGATCCTGAAGAGGAGTTTCAGTATCCGTTTCGAAACGTTTCTCACGTTATTTTGTAAATGTTTTTTACTGGCATTTGTCTTTTAAATGAAGAATTGCTATCTTTCTCGCGTGTAAAAAGGATTAAAATATTAAAAGGTGAAGTTAAAAATCATCTATCCATATATAGAGACATTACATTTGTGTTAACCATGAACTAACTCTAATATAAATGTTAAAGCTACGCATACCTATAATAATGACGCCAGCGGTCGTAGCTCAGTGGGTAATATCGTTTCCATATAAGCGAAGTGAAGACACTGAGGTCGGGTTTCGACTCCCGATGGTGCTGTTAGTAATAATAATGCGGGAGTTATCGCAATGGGCAGCATATATTCTTCTGGCTCGAACGCTGTGCTAATTTTTGGCCTACGTCACTGATTATTATAATAATGACATGAAATATTAATGTGTCGTTGAACCGAATACGTTATATTTGGTTAAAGGAATTTATGTTACATTCAGTAGAGTCTCAAACCTTAAAATGTAATAATGGATAAAACCACAACGAGCAAATTGTACTCGTATGTATTGGAAATGTGTTCGTCATTCTCTCGTTCATTTTGTGGTTTACGGGGACGCATTTAGTTTGATAATGGTGAATGAATATTGGGAATAGCGTGAAGTTAAATTGAGGTAATAAAGTTACGATAAGAAATGGATTTGTTACAAACAAAACGAGCTTTCGGCATATACTGAGGTCTTCATGGGGTATTAGGTAGCAACGAACTAATGAAGACTTTATAAGAGGCCTACAGCTTGTACTGCTAATAAATCCAGTTCGCATTGTGGCTTTAATGCCTTTAGTGCGATAAATTCCGTCTTTTTTTTTTTTTCCAAAGGAAACTTCAGATGAATCCGATCAAACGAATGGCCACCTGAAGATCTGGTGTGGAAATTTTTAATTTATGAAGTCTATATTTACTGATTCTTGTATCTGAATAATGAAGTTTCATGATGATCCTTCGCGATTGGGGGTTATCTTATGCTATTGTCGACATTCCCTGCACGAGATTTAAATTAAGCGTTTTTAGGTTCGAATTCTATAAGAATGATTTTATACATTCTTGTTAATGCTCAGTTGATTATACCTTGTTGGAGAGGCTTTACAATGACCTTATTCATTCATATTCATCTATCTTTTGAGAAGTCTAAAATTTAGCTTCGGGGTAAAATGTAATGCTGACATATTTTGCACCGACATACACACATTCGACAAACAGGGACTTGCTAAAATCGTTCCAGAAGAGCGCAGTTCATACAGATATAAAAGAAGCTGCAAATATAGTAATTCGAATTCTAAACGGTATATAGAGAGATGTACTTGTTACCAGTAAAAACAATGATAATCCTCGTGGAATGATTGGTAACGCCAATTATTTTTGCAGATTATTGTGTATCCAGTCATAGAACTCAAATGCAGTGCGGAATAAAATATATAAATTACGAAGATCCGCATCGGAGAGTGGTAATTGGTTCTGCTTCACTGCACCGTTCGAGAGCATCCTCAAAGTAGTTCGATTTATAAGAGGTTTCCCTTTATGCGAGACGTTCCCTATAAGCATGTTTTACGAACGATGAACGCAATATCGAATAATAGCGCGTACGAACATTCATTTTTCATGTCTTTTGTATACGCAATATATAAAGTTCACCCCCCTCCCCGGACCCCCATTACGGCTTCGGTTCGTTCAACCGCTTTTGTTTTTTAAAGAAGATAGACTTGAAAAGACGTAATTGATTTTGGGTGCGAAACGTTCTTTTCCTCTTTATCTTCTTAACTTTTCAGTGCTTTTCATTTTTTAATCTATAGCGAATATATGGTAAATGTACAGGGTACTCTCGCGTGCATAGATTCAACATTGTTTCTGACGTTCGTAAAACGTGCGGTAAACTGCAATTGGATAATAATCACGCGAGTTGTTATTTTGTTAAGGAACTCTTTTTATGAAGCGAAACCTCTAAATGAATCTAATTGCAGTGATAAAAGTTACCCGTTTTATTTATTTGACCATAAATTGTAAAAGCATCTTAGTAAAAGAGGGTTTGTGACTATACTCGTGTATATATACACTGTATATATATCTTGTGTGTGTGTGTGTGTGTGTCTGTTTTTTACACTTACTTTAACAAGTCTTCATAAAAAACCCTCTAGAAACAAATGACGATATGCGTTGGCGAGGAATGAAGTTAATGAATTGAAGAAAAACCTGAAAGAACAAACGTGGAAAGACTTTGGCGGGGGAAGGGGGGGGGGGGGACTTAAAGAAGATCTTAAAGGAAATAAAAAAAACGTATACGCACTGGCGAAGAGTTACCACAAATCTAGGACCGTTTCTGGTATAATAAAAGACGAAAATGAAAAATAACTGAACCCGTTGACATAAATATAAGATGGACACAGTACTTCTAAAATCTGCTTAACAACTATAATGACAGAATAAAAGAAGAGGAAAGGGAACCTGTGGTCAGTGAAGGTATGGATAAACTAGGGTATGCTCGTAGTATCAAATCGATGGCAGATAATAAAGCCCCTGAAGTTGATGGATTGCAGGTGGAGTTGTATTAAGAATGTAGGTGAAAATGTTAGAAACCAGATTCTTGCTCTCCTAAACAAAGCATGGAATGAAGGCATGATACCTGAGGAATGGGTAAAACAGTTTATATGCCCTACTGTATATTAAAAAAGGTGACAGTGCGAGATGCAAGAACTACAGAAGAATATCTCTTATGGCCCATTTATGTAAAATATACGAACGCATATTAGAAAGAAGGGCAAGAATAGTTGTTGAACCTTTGCCTGGGGAATGGCAACACGGTTTTCAACAGGATAGTAGCACCCCAAACGTTATATTTTCCTTGAGACAAATAGAAAGAACCTGGGAGTTTGATATTCCCACACACACACACACACACACACACACACACACACACACACACACACACACACATATATATATATATATATATATATATATATACCACGTGACCACAAAAATTGTCCCTGTTTTTAATCGCTTATTACTCAGTCATTATTGCAGCTTCACAAATGAAATAAAAAGCATTCGAAAGAGAACATTTTAAAGTTTTAATTTAATTCTACATGTGTTCAAAGTGACGTCCCTGAACATTCTTACATTTCACACAACGGGAAAGGAAGTTATTTATTACATTTTCCAAAACGCTGCATTCAATGGACTGTACACTCTCTACCACCGCTTGCTTTAATTCTTCGATAGAGGATGGCTCTTGCCTGAATACTTTGTCCTTGAAATCTCCAGAAAAAAGTCCAAAGGTGATAGATCGGGAGATCTTGCGGGCCAGGGAAACTGCGAGCGATGAGAAATGAATCTTTGTTCAAAAAATCTTGTTAAACATTCCAGTGATTGCCTAGTTGTGTGGGCTGTTGCTCCGTCTTGCTGAAACCACTTGTTACTGCAGTTTTCTTGTTCAAAAACAGTGTTCAGCATTTCTACATATCTTTCTGAAGTTACTGAAAGTGGTCTCCTTGTCTCTGGGTCCTCAAAAAAGTAAGGACCATAAACCTTGCTGCTACTCAAACCACACCAGACAGTAACTTTTGGTGAATGCAGAGGTTTCTCCAAGTGTATATTTGGCTTGTTTTGTGACCAACACCGGTAATTCTGTCTGTTGATGAACCCATTGAGATAGATGTGGCATTCATCACTGAATATTATGTCACTTAATCTTATCTGGTTTTGTTCAATTATTGTTTCAATGCGTTCACAAAACATCAAACGACGCTGGTAGTCTTGTTCGCTAAGTTGTTGCAAACACATAATTTTGAATGACTTCATTCTCAAATCCAACGTGATTATTTTCCGAATGCTCTCCTGTTTGATTCCTGTCACAGCTGATAGTCGTCTCACAGATTTCTTGTTGTCCGTTTCAAGCTGATTTGCGACTGAATCAATGTTTTCAGCGGTTCGCACACCTTTGCTGCGCCCAGAGTTGCCTCTATGCATGTTCTTGATTGAGCCGTGATGTTTCCATTTTGCGAAAATCCTGCGAATCGTTTTAGGATCTATGGTCCTTTGCTGACCGTATTGTCGTCTGAAAGACCATTGGGTGGCAACTACCGAGCCATGTTTGATCATCTCTTCTGCGATGAAAACACGTTGCATGTCCGACAAATAACCCATGATTGTGGTGGATAAAACTGTCATTTTTTTACAAGTACTGATTTCGTATCCAGGATATCGAAAAAATTAAATAAAACTTTTAAATATTCTTTTTCGAAAGCTTTTTATTTCATTTGTGAAGCTGCAATAATGACTGAGTAATAAGCGATTAAAAACAGGGACAATTTTTGTGGTAAAAAAAGACAGAGCAACAGCCCACACAACTAGGCAATCACTGGAATGTTTAACAAGATTTTTTGAACAAAGATTCATTTCTCATCGCTCGCAGTTTCCCTGGCCCGCAAGATCTCCCGATCTATCACCTTTGGACTTTTTTCTCTGGGGATTTGTCAAGGACAAAGTATTCAGGCAAGAGCCATCCTCTATCGAAGAATTAAAGCAAGCGGTGGTAGAGAGTGTACAGTCCATTGAATGCAGTGTTTTGGAAAATGTAATAAATAACTTCCTTTCCCGTTGTGTAAAATGTAAGAATGTCCAGGGACGTCACTTTGAACACATGTAGAATAAATTAAAACTTTAAAATGTTCTCTTTCGAATGCTTTTATTTCATTTGTGAAGCTGCAATAATGACTGAGTAATAAGCGATTAAGAACAGGGACAATTTTTGTGGTCACGTGGTATATATATATATATAAAATTGTAGAGAAAGGAGTGTTCTTAGGGAAACGACATTTAAGAATAAAAAAGATGATCAACGCCCAAGTCAACATAATGAAGATTTAATGTCAGACGTTTCAGAAGTCAAACGCCCATCATCAGTGGTATGTGTAACTTATACGCAGAATTATAATCATTTAACTTCGGCTTTTTCTATATATACTGTATATATATAAGGACTTCATAATTATAGGGTCTATTTCGTTTCGCAGAGTGGTTAAAATTTTAACCACCCTAATCAGAAATCAGTAAATCATGAAACTTATCCGGAACCAGGACACATCAGTGCAAATCTAAGTGTATGCAGACGACATATGCCATATTGAATTTGCACAAAAGAATCTCCAGGTAGCAATGGATAGATGGAAAGAAGCTTTTGAAAGAGAGCAGGACTTCAAATAAATGAAGAAAAAAACAATGGTGATGATGGTCACTAGGGGCGAAGAAGAAATGAATGTTAAAATTAGGGGGTAGAAAGTTAAATCAAGTACAGGAATTTAAATACCTAGGGAGTATAGTAACCAGTAAAGGAGAAATCACTAAAGACATAACTGAAGGAATAAACAAATATAGCATTTAGGTTGGAGTGCTTTATCCATTACTTAAAGACAAACATGTTACAACAGAAGTTAAATGTTTAATACTAAAAACAATTCTAGTGCCAATATTAACATATGACGCAGAGACTTGGGTACTGACCACTAAGGATGCATCTAGGATAATAGCAGCGGAAATGAAAGTCGTTAGATTAATTCAAGGAAAAACCAAATAAGACAAAATAACAAATGTACACTTATCTAAAAACCTAGAATTAACTTCAGTCTTGACCCAAGTCCACCGCTGTATGCTGAAATGGCTTGGCCACATGGGGAGAATGAGTGAGGAGAGAAAACCAAAGCTAACCTTTAAAAGGAGACCAGACAGAAGGAGACCAGACAGAAAGGCCAAGGAAAAGGAGAAGGGATAGAGTACAAGAAATACTAACTAAATATAAAATAGGAAGCATTGACACTCTAGAGCAGTGGTGCACAAACTTTTTTGATGTGAGGGCCAAACCAACCATGTTTTATATGTAGGGCCAGATATATAGATATTATATTTTTTATAAATATGCATTTTTATAATCAGGGGTAATATTTCAGATTTTTCTTTGGGTAGCTACCCTTTTCATGTGAAAAATGTAAATTGAAAAGACTCGTGGGGGCCACATTTGGCCCGCGGGCCAGGGTTTGTGCATCACTGCTCTAGAGGAAGTGAGAATGTTTGAAGATGGGACCGAATGGCGACGTAGATGCTCGTGGATGATAGGCGCAAGCCTACCTTGGGAGTTGAAGTAAATGACGTAAAAGTAAAAAATACACACAGAGGGTTAACCAAAGTAAACAGACACCACGATAATTGTCTTCAAAAACAAATGGCAAAGCTCATCAACGGAATGCCAGAACGTGTGCCAACTTTCCATAATGGAAAGGGGTAAACCAACACGACTCCAAATATACTCACTCAATAAATCTGTTATTATTTATTCACTTTTATTATCAAAAAAAACTATGGAAAAACCAAAGATGATATATATATATATATGGAAAAACCAAAGATGATATATATATATATATATATATATATATATATGTATATATATATATATAATATTATATATATATATATATATATATATATATATATATATATATATATATACACACACGTGTGTATTGTTAACTGTGTTTATATTTAAGAAGTATTACTTCCTTAAAAAGTAATTTTTACCTGTTGCTTCTTTGTCTGTACCGTAATTAAAGGTAGCCTCACCTGCCACACGTCAGTTTCTAAAACCTGCTATTTTAGCTTATAAATTTGTTTTACGACCACATTTTATAATAACTGCAGAAAGATGAGAAAAAGTAAGAAAAAACTGTATTTGTTGATGTGTGTGTGTGTGTGTGTGTACGAGAGAGAGAGAGAGAGAGAGAGAACTCTTCAGTTGAACCACCTCATGAAATGGTATTAAAGAATCACATTGCAGAAGTGAGAAATTGCATTTGAATTTGTAACAGTTACCGATTTATATACTGTGATTCACTCAACCGTGAATCGAGTTAACCGTGATTTACTAATTATGACCGTTGTGCACTTATCCGTGATCATGACACCGAGTTATTCGTAATTTGGCGTTATGTTTACAACCGCGGCTCGCTTCCAGCTAATCACAACGCGCCTTAGTCAGTGTTCAACTGCGCTTCATAGAGTATACATGTGTACTTGCGGCTTTGCATATATTCATATCATGTGGTGAATCCAAAATAGTTGTATACTAGCGGAGCGACCCGGCGTTGCCGGGGTGGATGTTGAACGCTATATATATATATATATATATATGCCCGGTTAGGTAAACTGAATGCCCGGTTAGGTTAATTGAATGCCCAGTTAGGTCAACTGAATGCCCGATTAGGTTAATTAAATGGCCGGTTAGGTCAACTGAATGCCCGATTAGATTAATTGAATGCCTGGGTACGTTAATTGAATGCCCGGTTAGGTTAATTGTACACCCTTGACGATTGGTTAGGTTAAGTCATGATATTTTCGTTAAAGCCAACGAAAATATCACGACTTAACCTAACCAATCGTCAAGGGCGTACAGATGACCTAACCTGGCATTCAATGAACCTAACCGGGTATTCAATAATTTTACCATAGGTTTCGTAATGATCTTGATGACGTCATTTAATGTTTTAAAATTAATTATTTCATTTATTAACACCCACGTGCACAACCGTGGGACCTAATCAATATGTGTGTGAAGTTTCATGTTTGTAACTGTTCCATTTTGGAGTTATGGCTGATGGCTGGAACACACACACACACACACACATACCACACACACACACACACACGCGCGTCTTTTATATTATTATTATTATTATTATTATAGATAAACAATAGACTGGTACAAATTTATAACTGAAAGACTTCCGAAAATCAACAATTTTGATAAAGAAAAAAGGGGAAAATTGGTTTTGTAGGTAGGGGGTCCGAAATTTTCATAAAATGGAAAATAATTGCTATTTTCTTACAGCGACAGGCATAATGGTATTAGGATACCTAATAGAAATTTTGTAATATTTTAAAGTGGGGAAAATAAATAATTTTCTAAAAATGATCTTCAACTATAAAAGCGCATCTAATCAGATAACTTAATTAACGTATTTCTATGACAACTAAAAAATAGAATGATAAATCAATATCCTATCAAATTGTTTGTGTATACGTAAAATTATTTGTACAAAAGCCACAGTAATAAAACGCACAAAAGTCACGGTAAATAATTTCGAGTGTGGCTCGTTTAACTTTAAACTCGTGTTTATTTAAATTGCCCGTTTTAATTATGTAATTTTTTGTATTGAATCGATAAAGAAATCTTTTGTGAATCGAAAAATGTTAAAATTATAACAAATATCAAAATATTTTGTATAAAAATCATTGAATTTTAAAAATGCATGTTTGTTTTTAGTTTTTTGCAAAAAGTTCTTTATGAATTTTTAAAATATATACTTTTTTAAATTGAATCGATAAATAAATCTTTTGTGAATCGAATGATATTAAATGTTTAGTAAATATTGACTTATTTTGTGCCAAAATTATGATTAAAAATGAAAAATTAAAAAAATGCGTGTACAGGCATGGGAAGAACTGTACCCCTAAAAGGGGGGAAGGAATTGTTAGGGAATTTTTTTTTAGCATGGGCACTGCACAATAAAAAGACGCATCGAATGGTGAAAACCGCATTGTTCTACACCAATTGTAGCGACCTGTAGGTGTGCGCAAAAAAACTGTTACATATATATATATATATAAGGCTTCATTTCTGAAATAGTATATTAGATTATACTGTAATAGTATAATAAGGTATACACACTAGCGGGGTATTACTACTTAACCTTGAAATTGGGTTATCCGTAATCATCCGTCCCTCAATCACGGATAACTGAATGGAGTGAGTAATATATATATATATGATACACACAGACCGTGCATGGAACAAGGAACTCTTCTGGGATAATTAAATCCACTATAGTCCGAATAAATAATGGTAAATGACAAATACCATAGTTTTTATTTTTCATGATGCATATTGATGCAAGCGCGACGTGGGCAACGGGTCTCTCGCAAATAGGTCCCATAAATATAGCTTCCCTCACCAGCTATCTGCAAAGCAGAGAGGATCCAGCTTTGGGACATGGATCTAGAAAGCAGCTGAGCCCCACTACATTTAGAACCTCAATATAAGTAAAAGACTCGTTGCATTCACGTCGGATTGAATAAATCAAAGAAAAAGGGGTAACTATTATATTTTTAGCCAAAACCAACACTTAAACCTCAACTGGCAGAATTGAGCGTCCACTTTTCAAGGCACATAACATGTCCGTTTCATGATGGGAATGAACTCAGAATGGTTCCCTGAGTTTTTTATGATACACACAGACCGTGCATGGAACAAGGAACTCTTCTGGGATAATTAAATCCACTATAGTCCGAATAAGTAATGGTAAATGACAAATACCATAGTTTTTCTTTTTCATGATGCAAGCCCGACGTGGGCAACGGGTCTCTCGCAAAGAGGTCCCATAAATATAGCTTCTCTCACCAGCTATCTGCAAAGCAGACAGGATACAGCTTTGGGACATGGATCTAGAAAGCAGCCTAGCCCCTAGCCCAGGTCGGGCTTGCATCATGAAAAAGAAAAACTATGGTATTTGTCATTTACCATTACTTATTCAGACTATAGTGGATTTAATTATCCCAGAAGAGTTCCTTGTTCCATGCACGGTCTGTGTGTATCATAAAAAACTCAGGGAACCATTCTGAGTTCATTCCCATATATATATATATAATATATATATATATATATATATATATCCTGTTCACGCAGGCACTTACAAGATGTTAATTAACTTGAAACGTTATAGAATTATCTTATAATTACTTTGTTATAAATAAAAACGGAAAAAAGATTAAAAAAGTTAAGAATAGGACACGTTTTATTTCTAGTTTCTTCATTTCCTCTCATATATATATATATATATATATATATATATATATATATATATATATAGATATATATATATAATATATATATTATTATATAATATATATATATATATATATTATATATATATATATATATATTCACATGGTTGTTGACATATTTTTCCGTAATTAGCGCACGTGTAAGAAAACCTTCATAAAATTGCAGACATCATTTGCTGTTTGTTTTCCGATAAAGAACGGAATTTGCTCCATTTCCGAATGAAACGCCGCCGCCAAAATGAGGACTCTAAATTGAGTCATTTCCAAACTCTCAAAAAACAAAAAAAAAACAGTTACAAAAATCGCATAAAAGTTTGGTGAGGCGTTAAAATATACTAAATGCACAAAAAAAATGGAATAGAAATTATTCGTTCTCGCGATTTCTTTGTCCATGAATATTATTGCTTGTGAGAGAGAGAGAGAGAGAGAGAGAGAGGACAGGAGAGAAGAGAGAGAGAGAGAGAGAGAGAGAGATAAGGCGATGTTGGATAGAGAAAGAGATCGAGAGTAAAAGAGTGAAAACATCTAGAAAAAGAGGAAAAAAAACGAGGAATAAGATATATAAAAAAATGGGATACAAATAATGAAAAAAATTAGAGCAAAGAAATATTAAAAGGAAGAGAAAAATAAAACAAAACGCGGGAGAAGAGGAAGTGAAAAACGGAGAAAGAAGGAAGAAGATGAAGAGAAAGTAATAAATAAAAGATAAAGCGCTTTATATTAAAAAAAAAACAAAAAAAAGCATGACTGTCGTCTAAATTTGCTCCTTGAAGAAAAAGAAAGTAGGCCAATTTTTCAAATTCGCCATTATGCTGAAAGGGAACTAAAGTTTATTATTAAGATAATGATTAAAGCATAATTTTTATTATCATTATTATTATTATTATTATTATTATTATTATTATTATTATTATTAATATACGCTGAAATCATAATTAAATTGATAATCGTTTAATATATTTGGAATTCTATTTCAGAAATCCTTAAACTACGTCCACTAAATTTGTTATATATATATAAAAAGACTAAAATTTTACGTTCACATTTTGGTCAATCGCATTTCTTACTTATTGAAACTCATTTGAAATTGCTTCAAACATTGTGTTAACATTCCACTCTAGTTTGTTCTTGTAATTCCTGAATTAAAGTAGCAAATTCTCGTTTTTTGTTTTCATCTTTTGATAATAAAATAATAAAGAATTGGCGAAGAGAGAGAGAGAGAGAGAGAGAGAGAGAGAGAGAGAAAGAGAGAGAGAGAGAGAGAGAGAGAGCAACTCCATAAATATTAGTTTATAACTCAAGGGAAAATAAACATTAAAAATATTCCGACTCATTGAAATAGATAAATTGCTAATAGAATAGATAGATAGAGAGAGAGAGAGAGAGAGAGAGGGAGAGAGAGAGAGAGAGAGAGAGAGAGAGACTTGCACAAAAACAAAATAAAAAATATACTTACAGTAATAGAGAGAAACTGAAGTAATTTATTTCAAGAGCTATTCTTCTAAATTAATCAATTATGCTGGCATAAAATTTTTATAAAATTAGTCACACTGAAGAAAAGTCATTAATTTTCAATTAATTTAGCCAACGTCAACTGCTACAAAGAACAGACTTTTAGAATTAAAACATGTTGTAGGTACCGTATGTCCAACCCGTACTTAAATGCACTTCCATAACCCATGTTAATTATTCGTTTTGAGTAAGAGGATAGTTCTATGCCACAGAATTAATGTATTATTTATTCATTGAAAGACTCTCTATCCAATTATGGGTTAATGATGGACAAGCCAAAAGTCATTCTCAGTTTCTCTGTGGATTTCGTCTCTTCTTTAGAAGCGTCCTGCGCATTTTAAGAACAATGCTTATGACTTGCTTTATCATTATTATTATTATTATCATTATTGTCATTATTAATGAATGTAAACTGCAAATTGGTTAGCATACCTGCTGAGGGACACATCCAGAAAAAAAAATGGAAGGCTTTTTATCCATATGAAACTCTAATCCTTTCACCTGCATACTTTCTTTTGTAAACATTCCTAGTCGGTTATGCCCGACATTCACAGAATACTGGTATTTGATAGATAACTGCAATCAGTGATGGTGCAAGTATCATTTGTCAGTAAAATTCACAAAGGATTTTAGTTTGATACAGAAATGAAGAACTTCCAGCTCTCAACATTACCCTACTTTGTAATAAAGTTTGTTTTTAATTTACACTTTGTTATATGCAGTAAAATGATGTAACAATATCTAATTTTGTTTACCGTACGCTGTAAAAGTTATAGAGTATTCCGCAGTACTCAGAAAATGAGTGTTTAAACTCCAGTAAATGTCATTTTAAGGGAATTACCCTTGATGTACGATCCCGTGGGTATACTGCTTGAATATAACATAGCAGCTGCCAGGCACCAACCCTCTTCTGCCATATAATTTACTTGTAAGTGCACATACACCCTGCCATGAGCGCTAAGACGGGAATATTACATTTCGACAACAAATCTAAAACTGCAGAACAAATTTATTTTCGAACAGCGTCAACAAAGATTTTAGTCTGTTTTTATTGTCTAAGAAACTATGAGTAGTTCTATTTGCTTTGTAAATGAAGATAATTAAGTCCTGGCGTTTGAACCTTTTGAGAGTCCAAACAAAAACGACGAAACAAAATGATCTAACCTAACCGAGTATAATGTAACCTAACTTAGTATAACTTAACCTAACCTAGCCTTACTATATCAAAGCTAACCAAACTATACCTAACCTTAATTTTATAGGCTCTTATAGGCAGTTAATACATACACACATACAACTAGAATAATATCTTTATCGACGCCATTTTGAAAAAAGATTCTAGTCTAGATTTGTTTGTTGCTTAAAGTTTAATATTTCCCGATAACATATTCTTAAACTATAAGAACACTACTCCGAACTGAACATGAAATGGAGGTAAAAGAAATACAGGGTGTCCATAAAGTCACGCATCATAGGAAAATACATTTATTTTGTTTATTTATTTATTTTGTTTTATTTATTTCTTCAAAATGATTCCCACCAATCTCAAAACATGTTTGTAAACGAAAAAGCAGGTTTCTTTGAATGTTCCTCAACATATTTGACCTGATGGAGACATAAATAAATAGACATTGCTTATGTTCCATGCGTGACTTTATGGACACCCTGTAGAGTATATACTATTTGTTTTACATTCTACACTCTAAAAACTGTCCGTTATGTGTACCTTAGATCCAAGCGGAATTAAAGGTCTAATAACATATTCTAGAAAATCTAAAGTATTTCAAGGCTACATAGTAGATAGAGAGTAGATAGAGAGTAGCTGAAACGGTTATCTTCTTGAAAAGCGGTGTCGTCTTAAACTAAGTACAAAGAAGTACACTTCCAAGGATTAAAGAAAACTTCTGAGTATACTCTCAGTCTCTCAGTGTACCTTCGGTCAACCGAGTGTGCGTTTTAGATACTTTATACCCAGAGTATGTTTAGACCTTTTTCTTCCGATCGGATCTAAGGTACACGTAGCGGACAGTTTTTAGATTGTAGATCAGGGGTTCCCAACCTTTCCTAGCTGAAGGCTCCCTATTGCCATCTGTTCTTCGTTCGCGGCACTCCGCCGGATTTTCGTCTCCTACTGGTTATCATACAGTTTCCCAAACAGCACCCCTAACCCCCGTAACCCCAAAACCACGTACCACGTAACTTCAAACTGAGCCTATAAATTTTTCGTATAAACCTCATAAATTGACAATATTTTTTTTCATTTGAAATTTCCAATAGGTTAGTAACATATATATATATATATATATATATATATATATATATATATATATATATATATACCTTTCAACCTTTCAAATGTTCAGTGCGATGATTCCTCATTTCACGAAGGTCAAGCTTGTCGCCCTTTCTCTCGGGTTGGCCTGGTGAAGTAGAGACTTGTTTTCTTGTACTCCACATAGCCAGGTACACCCGGCTCATCTGGGATTGTTCTGAGCCAGGCGTCTAATCTTTTTTTGAAGCTGTCCACCGCAACATCACTCGTGTTTTAGTTCCTTGGGCAGCTGGTTAAAATCTTGATCCTCTCACACAAAACTATTTTCCTTAAGGGTTGAGGATGTTCCCTGTCTGGCCTTTAATTTGGGAACACGACACAGTCTTCCTTTCCTACTTTCCACTGTTGTTTGGGGAGTTATAAGGTTCAGAGTAAGATTAGGGACTAGTTTCTCCATTATTTTTCAAGTGTAAATAATGGTGTACCTCTTTCTTCTTCTTTCCAGTGAATATAGGTTTAATTCACGTAACCTTTCCCAGTAATTTAGTTCTTTGCACCCATTGATCTTGGCTGTGAAGCTTCGCTGAATCCCTTTTAGCTGACTAATGTTTTCTTTTTTATATGGGGATGTTAGGACCGAGCAGTATTCCAACCTGGGTATGATCCGTGTTTTCAGTAGAGGAATCATTATATTCCTATCCCTTTGTGTAAAGGTTCTCAGTATCTGCCCAGTTATTCTCTTTGCTCTTTTTACTGCTATCTTATTTTGTGTTTCAAATTTCACATCATCAGTCATTACAACTCCTAAATCTTTTGCTTTAAAATTTCTCTGAATTTCCTGTCCATTTGGGGTACAGTATGCCATGATTTTAGGTCCTCCTTTTTTCCGTACCTTAACAGTTGAAATTTCTTTGTTAAATTTCATATTTTAAATTTCATATATGTGGAACTTTATGTGAGTTTGAACGACAGTTGAGGATCGACCTACGTGTATATATTATTTTACCCTACTAAAACGATATATATATATATATATATATATATATATATATATATATATATATATTATATATATATATATATATATATATATATATATATATATATTAGCCTTAATGGGGAAATCCAATAGTCATACAATGTTAAGCAAATTTTCTTATTAATATTTTTTTTTTTCCCCACACTGATTGTTTAAGATAGAATAACACCCTTCATTCCCCCATTTCATGTAATCCCCTTTACCCCTTATGCCTACACAAACCCTCTTATCTTGCCTGGAGCCACTGATTGATTAGAGAATTGAAAGAGGTATTGAGAAGACTATTAAAAGAAATACTCCCTTCACTCGTCGTTCTATCGATTTCTTTCTAATATCGACATGTTTCTTCACATCTACCTAACATTAACTTCATAAACTCAAGAATAAATGTAAAGGAATAAGTCATCCTTATCCCTATCCTCCGTAAATTATCAATCCGCTTTCGACGGTGATAGACATCAATGGGAAAAGAGATTCGAACTACATTGCCCGGAAGATATTCATTGAAGAATCTTACACAGACACAAATGCGATCACTTACATTTTATTTTTCATCAAATAAAGTCATAACTTTTTTATTATTATTATTATAATTATATAATATATATATATATATATATATATATATATATATATGCCCCTCGGTGGTATGTATATATATATATATATATATATATATATATATATATATATATATGCCCCTCGGTGGTGTAGTGGTTAGCGTCGCTGACTACGAATCCATCGGCCCCGGGTTCGAGACCCCACGGCAGCCGGCGCGCAGGAAAAACCTAGCTGTTCATCCTTCCGCACAATAAAAAAAAATAAAGTGGTTGGTAGATAAATGGGTACCCTAGGTGGCCTAGTGGTTAAGACGCTGGACTGCTGATGGGCGTGGTTCGGATTCCACGTTAAACTGTAGGTCTAAGGTGGAGTGAAAAGCTTGACCTTCGTCAGAATGAACAATTCGGGCGGAAGCTAACCAAAGGTTAACCAAAGGTATATATATATATATATATATATTACAGTCAAAGTGTGTAACCAGTCATTTCGCGTAATGGCTGAAACTTTTAGTCATTTCGCGAAATGGCTGTTTCACTTGGTCATTTCGCGAAATGACTATAATCTTCAGCCATTACGCGAAATGGCTGAAATTCCACCTTGGTCATTTCGTACAAGATCATTTGCCCGGTTAGGTCAACTATATGCCTTTGACAATTGGTTAAGTTGTGTTATTTTCGTTAGTTTTAACGAAAATAACACGACTTAACCTAACCAATTGTCAAGGGCATACAGTTGACTTAACCGGCCCTTCAATGGCGGACATCGGAATAACATTGAAGGCCCGGTTAGTATTTGAAAACCTCTATATTGAAAATTCAAATTCAAATATGTTCAAATGTTTAAATGTGTTCAAATGTGTATTTGAAGAGTGTTTCTCACTATTTGAACAGACCTGTGGATATATGTATGTTTTAGCAGATTTACTTAGTTAAATAAAGGTTTCCAATTTTATTGTGATGTTTGTTATTTCTATTAATTCATGGCAAGTCATTTTAGCCATTTCACGAAATGACCAAGGTGGAATTTCAGCCATTTCGCGTAATGGCTGAAGATTTTATTTATTTCGCGAAATGACCAAGTGAAACAGGCATTTCGCGAAATGACTAAAAGTTTCAACCATTACGCGAAATGGTGGTTACACACTTTGACTGTAAAATATATATATATATATATATATATATATATACACAATTTTTATTTCTACACTTACTATGTATATAATATATTTTTTTTTTTGTAACCTATATATAGTCTTGAACTCTCTTTTCACTCCAGTGTTCCTGAGGATGTCATTAGACGAAAGCGCTTGAGCACCACTTTGTGTTGGTTTGGTAACCTTTGGTTTTGCTTCGGCGCGAATTGTTCATTCTGACGAAGATCAAGCTTTTCACTCCACCTTAGACCTACAGTTTAACGTGGAATCCGAACCACTCCCCACCAGCAGCCTAGCATCTTAACCACTAGGCCAGCGTTCATCAACCTTGTTTGTACTGCGGACCCCTTATCAAAATCTTGATATTTTTGATATTTTTTTTGGGAGGGGGGGAGGGCATATAGATATATTGTAGTTTTGAGTCTTGATTTACACTCCAAAGTCGGAGTAAAAATGTAATAAAAATACGTAAAACTTACCGCTGTTCTGTTTACATACCCCCCCGCATAAAAACAGGGAAGGGGCTCATTTGTGCCAAAAACTAACAGTTCATGAATTGGAAACTTAAGATGGTCGTAAAAAAACATTTATAGAAACTTTAAAGTTTCAAGTAACCGAAAATGTTATCGGTTAGAGGTCAGAATTAGCCACCACAAAAAGAGAAAAAAAATTGTTTTAATGAATATAATCTAGTCAACTCACGGACCCCTTAAACACAACTCACGGACCCCTAGGGCCCGCGGAACCCCTGTTGAGAACCGCTGCCCTACGCCACACAGGGTACCCATTATCTACAACCACTTTCTTTATTGTGTGGAAGGATGAACAGCGGGTTTTGCTGCGCGCCGGCTGCCGTCACCGGGTCTTGATCCTGGGGCCGATGGATTCGTTGTCAGTGACGCTAACCACTATACCACCGAATATATATATATATATATATGTTACAGAGAATCTGTGTAACTAGGGATTTCATGAATTCCTAAAATGTTCAGGAAATTCATGTAAGATTAAGTCGTGATATTTTCGTTAAACCTACGGGGAAATTATTGAATACCCGGTTAGGTCAACTGTACGCCCTTAACGATTGGTTAGGTTAAGTCATGATATTTTCGTTAAAACTAGCGAAAATATCGCGACTTAACCTTTACATAAAATCTCTAAACATTTTAGGGATTTCACGAAATCCCTAGTTACACAGATTCCCTGTAACACACACACACACACATAATATATTATAATATATATATATATTAAATTAACTGAGTTACTTATATATATATATATATATATATATATATATATATATATATATGATAACAATATTGAAGTAACTCGGTTAATTTATTACACTCTTATAAAGTAACAGTAAAACGTATCAAAAGTTTAAATACTTCCTCAAAGTACAAAGTTCCAGCTTTTGAACAGTAATAGCTCCGAGTGTATGATAGATGCAGTGGAAAAAAAAAAGTTATATGAAACAACCTTTAGCTTCGATTGTCAGAGCTATATAACACCTACTTACTAACTGTTTTGATACTCATTCTCAATTTAGTAATAATGGGGCGTAAAGAGGTTCATACGACAATATCACAGACTACATCACCAAATTGTGGTAATAAACTCTAAAAATAGTTTGGTAGATGCGTTTTAATTGTGGTACTTATTTTTTCTTTTTTTTTTTTTTGCGTCAATGGCTCAAAGGGGTAAATTTCTTATTTATAAACAGGAAATTTTCTGAACTTATGAAAGCGTTTTATTTTCTGTATGACCGGAAAGGGAAAGTTAGACATCTATATACTTTATAGCGTTTGAGTCCAGATACATTGCTGATACACTCTCAGAAGTCAAAAACGTGATCTTTTTTTTTTGTTTCCAAACTGTGCAGACACCCTCTCCTTCTTTTTCTTTAATTTCTTTATATATATATATATATATATATATATATATATATATATATATATATATAGGGTGAACCAAATGTAGGTGGACAGTAAATGATAACGTTTATTTTGAGAATACATATTTAATTTTTTTGTATACTATAATACAAAATAAAATTTAAATAAATTTAGTTATAATATTTAATATAATAAAACACAAACACCATAGTTATAATGAACACCATAGTTATAATATAATATAACACAAACCGTATTCAACCTACTGTCCACCTACTTTTGGTTCACCGTGTATATATAGTATGATTCTTTAATTATGTTCCAATTTAAAATATAATTCAAACCAAATACAGCTTTTAGAGTTTCCATATGTTGGATTTTCTCTGAAGATCTTATCCTTTAGATATTCCCGTAAAAAGAACTCATACGGACTGAAGTCAGGTGACAGGAGGACTTTCGTTTTGTAATTTTTGCAGGTAAAAATTGACCCGATACCCTTGTGAAATTAGATAGGTACCTCCGCCTTTACCACTTGTCATGCATGGTCTCCTCTGTCATCTGACTTCAGTTCCTGTGATTTCTTCGTATGAGGATATCTAAAGGACGGGGTCTTCAAAGAAAATACCAGAACACTGGAAACTCTAGAAGCAGAGCTTGAACCTGAAACTCGCTCCATTTCTACCGAAGCGCTGGAGGCCGCAAAAAGAAATTATACTGCTCGGAATCATCATGTAATTTCGCATAAGAAAGAATACCGAGTATGTTTTTAGAAAAACTTCCATTCTTCCACAATATGCATGCGAAGTCTCATAAATGTGAATGAATCCATTGATTTTTAACGAGCTTTTGAAAGTGTGGCGTAATTAAAGAATCAGATTATATATATATATATATATATATATAGATATATATATATATATTATATATATATAATATATTATATATATATATATATATATATATATATATATATACACACACACACACACAAAGATATTAAAAAATCCATATCCAGTCTGCAAAGTACATAAAGAGAATAAATCTTTTGAAAGAGCAGCAGTAAGGATTTTTTTTTTTTAATAACAAAAATTCTGCGTAGTTTGTTTAATATGGCAGGAGAACACTCAATTTTGCAGCGGTGCAAGATAACCATTTAGATAGATACTCTAGGTTTCAGTGATACTCGTGCAACCCGAATTTTGAAAGTTCTGTCAATGTCCGCCATGACCCTAACGCAAAAATCATACATAATACACATAAAAACAAAATATAGAAACCTTTTTGGTCATGGACAAACCTCTCAGTGGACGTTCGAGCTCAGAAGAGAAGAGAACAGAAGAGAACCAGCAAGTGGTTGACGAAGTGTTTTCTGCTAGTCAGACCAAATCCATCAGACGTACAGCTATGGAATTGACACAAGTTACTCTGCCATTCAACGAATGATCAAGAAGGACATTAAAATGAAACCATACAAAGTGCAGATGGTGCATGAATTACGCGATGTGGTTCAAGACCAAATCTTGGATCTTGTTTTATCATTCTGAGGGCGATCCATTGCATTTCGACAGTAATTGGCTTAGCGATCAGGCAACATTTTATGTCTCCTATTATGAGTGTACTTATTTGTTTTTGAAAACATAATTCCCACAATTGGTTTGAGTAATGATACATTTGCTTTGTGTGAGTTTCTTTGGTTTTTCAAATATAAATTTTTAACATGGACTTCTCTCTCTCTCTCTCTCAATATATATATATATATATATATGAAAATTATTTCATGAAAGTAACACGTGAAAAATATTTATGATGAATAAAACCACGAAGGAAAGGAAACACAGAGTGGTGCTCAAGCGCTTTCGTCTAATGACATTCTCAGGAACACTGTGTTCCTGAGGATGTCATTAGACGAAAGCGCTTGAGCACCACTCTGTGTTTCCTTTCCTTCGTGGTTTTATTCATTATATATATATATATATATAATATATATGGATATAGATAGATAGATAGATGAACAACGTACACATTTACTCCAACGTCATTTCAGCAGGAAATAAAAGTGACACATATACAGTACAACAAAATATATGACAATGAATGAATGGGTGTTCAAAAGCCTTGAAAATGTCTTCCGAAACGGCAAAAGCGAGGTGAACAAGTCAGACAGAATAGGACGAGAGTGGAACATTTTTAATCATTCCCTCCCCCACATCAGGGTTGGCCAATTTTGACCACTGTGGTTTATAACTATTGGCTTAAAGTTTAAACCATCCTAGTTTATACTTAATTTTGACCACTGACTTTTCTAAAATGAATTTCTCAAAGGTTGGTTTACTTAGAAAAGTGTTGTCCTTATTTTTCTTAGGTTTGTATAAATAATAATATAACTGAAAGTTTGTAAACAATTTTATATTGTCAAAAGGAGAGGTTAGTTCAATGTACCTAACAACAGGTATTAGGAATGATAGAAAGGAAAACCGTTCTCTTTGATGACCTTGTTAATGATTTTTATTCGTAATAATGTACACAAACTGAACAATAAATTAACACCAACTATAAAGGAAACAAAAATACAACGTCAGTCTTAAAAAAAAAAAAAAAAAAAATCTGACCGAAAACAAAAGTTTAATTTTATACCGACAAAATCTAAACAAAGATAAAATAAATTTTCAATATTCTTATTCAAAATCTGGTTTGTTTTTATCTACTGAACCTTTTGTCGTTGATTACAAGTTCATTTGCTTTTGCCATGAATGAAACTAAAATGAGACAAGATTCTTTTTATTGAAGCAGATGGACTTAGTAGAGCCGGTTTTGCTAGGCTTTGCGAAGCCGGATACGATATAACTGCTGGGCGGTGGTCGGTATTCGGAATGAGCTTTTTTTTAATTGATGTTAAAACCTATTGAAATCATCGTTCAATTTATAATGATTAACATCCGAAAGTTATAATAAGAATTATTGTATAATTAATTTATAGAAAATGGAAAGTGGGTTTTAGTTTCCACAAGATCACAATGCTGTTTGTATCATATGATCTCTCAGTGTTGCCGGCTAGCGGCCCAGCCCAAGCGCGGGGCCGGGTGCAGTGCACCTCCGGCACCCGTCTAAAACCGCCCCTGCATATGGTGCTAACACACACACTTGTAAATGACTCGCGAAGGCAATAAAACTTGGGATCTACGTATTCATTTAACGAAGACCACCATGCTGCTGGTCTTACTTTCATCCTTGCAACCTCTGAGAAGAATGATTTGGGGTATAGGGAGTTTTACGTGCTTGGAATTGAATTATTAAAGACAAAAAAAAATCAGGCCCAATTTCTTGCAAAATCCATTCTTGAGCAACTTCTACACTTAAATCCAACCCCATACATTGTGGATGAAGCATGTACAGTATGTTACTATTGAGCTGGGATACACAGTCATTAAATTTAGATTTGATATACTTTATATATATATATATATATATATATATGTTTCAAGGGATGAAAACAAGAATTCTATAGTCTAAGAGAGAGCTATATATATATATATATATTTCGTATATATAATAATAATAATAATACTCAGTGAGAAGGGCCAAAAACTGACCCCTCGCTCAGGCCAGACGAATGCAGCTCATTGCACTAATTCCTGGATTTTTATTAATCAGCGTCACTGAGAGTCGAATCTATAACCTCAGTGTCTTCACTTCACTTATAGGGAAGGGGTGTTACCCACTAAGCTACGGCCGTTGGCGAAGGAGACACACACACACACACACACACACACACACACACACACACACACACATATATATTAATATATATATATATATATATTATATATATATATATATATATGCAAAACAGTTAAACGGTCTCTAATAGATCTGAAATAATTTATGAGCTCGGTTTAAAAAATGCTCTCTGAAAGTCCATGTTTCACGAACTTATAATAACTTGATATTTAAACTTCAAGATAATTCAATTTAGGCGAGTAATCTTGTGTCTTAACTTGAAAAAGAGGAGCTTAAATTTCGAGTTTCAGATAAAGATTATTGGCGAAAACATTAAAATGTTATCCTTTACACTTCCTTGAAACTGCTTAGACAACAAAAACACAACAATATTCTCGCCTGGCACACGAGAAATGACAGTCGTCCATGTCCTCACCACCCTGCACGAGGTGTGTGGTTTTCTCTCTTTTTTTCACATTTAACTCGCAAGAACCTCATGGACAGTATAAAATTTAATCTTATCTACAGAAGCCGTGTGGAATAGAATTTAAGATAGGGTGTGAAGTATAGTAACTTAAATAAGATAGTCTTTTTGTTCACCTATAAGCTGAGAAAGAATGACTGTAAGGCGATGAGGGTTTATTCCAGAACTGAACACCCAAACAGATTATGCAAAAAAACAAAGTTGTTAATGCCAAAATGGTAAAGTAAACACGTGAAAAGATACAAAAATCTGTTTCTGGAGACTCACTGGCAATTATTTAATACTTTAAATGCAATTATAACTTCAATTATTTAATTTAATACCTTAATAAATACAATTATAACTTCAAAAGGATCAAAGATAATTTTAATTTTCTGCGTAAATAATAAATTTTGATTGCGGTTCTAATTATCAGACAAATAAATCTCGGATAATTTATCAAGATTGTTGACAGAATAAAAGTCCTGACCGGTTACAAGAATCGAAGTCGGTTTTTTACCTTTGTGTTTGCATGCAATATTTTCAATGCTTTTGTTCACTTTATACTAATGATGATAACAGCAAGTTGAATAAACACTATCCGAACGTACAGTAATGATAGGACGGGATTACGGCATCTGATCGTTTTGACATTCTACCGACAAGTATATTGTGGGTTAGATTAAGTTAGGTTAGGTTGACTCGAGTTAAATTAGTTTTTCAGAGGGTCAACTTTATGGTCTTGTTGATTCGATGAGTATAAGTCTGATAGGACAGCCTTTATCAATACACACACACACACACACACACACACACACAAATATATATATATAATATATATATATATATATAAATATATAGATATTATATATATATATATATATAAAACATGCTCTATAAAATCATTTTAAACTTATCTGTTAAATACCTCCACATTTCTTCTTAAATGCGCACATGTATACTGTACATTTACCGCGTACAAGAAACGTCTGCGTTTTAATATAATTTTTTTATTCAGCTTTTACGTACTACTATAATATATATATATATATATATATATATATATTATATATATATATATATATATATATATCGTTGTACAATTCTTTATCTGTACATGTCGCTCTCGAGGCAGGATATAAATTTTGTTTGAGTTTCGCAAAATAAAATTATTCAAATATTTGTTGGGGGAGAAAAAAAATGGAGCATTTAACGTAGACACACAAAAGCCTCAACGTCGTATAATATATAAAATCAATATTATTTACAAAGCGAATGTAAATTTGCTCATAAAATTAATAATAATAATAATAATAATTTATTATTATTATTATTATTGAAATGGCGGGAGTAAATATGATAGCGTTGATAATATTATTAGATACCTTGGTTAACCTTGTGGTTTTGCTTCCGCCCGAATTGTTCATTCTGACGAAGATTAAGCTTGTCAGTCCACCTTAGACCTACAGTTTAACGTGGAATCCGAACCACGCCGCACCAGCAGCCCAGCGTCTTCACCACTAGTTTACCCAGGGTACCCATTTATCTATTAACCATTTTTTTTATTGTGTGGAAGGATGACCAGCTGGGTTTTGCTGCGCGCCGCTTGCCGTCACCGAGTCTCGATCCCGGGGCTGAGAGATTCGTAGTCAGCGACGCTAACCACTACTCCACCAAGGCGCATATTCATAATTTGATGTTTAATTAAGTGTAAGTCAAAATTAGATCCTAAATGAATTACGCTTCAGAGAAACGTCATTAGGGCAGTCAGCGCCCATAGCTCAGTGGGTAACACCGAGAAGACACATAGAGTCTGGGGTTCGACTGCCGGTAGTGCTAGTAATAATAATTCAGGAGTTAGTGCAATGGCCCGCATTCGTCTGGCCTAAGCGGTATGCTAGTTTTTGGACACTTCTCAATGATTATATTATACATTACAATATACAGGGTGTTCAAAAAGAAACGCAACCCATTGGAAAATGCGTATATCATTGTAACCTAACCCTTTTCGTTCTGTTTCGGGTTGCGTTTCTTTTTGAACACCCTGTATGAATTGTACTCATCTATACATATATATGTGCGTATAAAATACTTTTAGTCGAAATAACATTCAACCTTTCTTGTATTTATCGCATACATTCCCTGGGGCTTCTTCAGGTAAGACGAAGAGGAAGAAGCGTCAGATTTGGGAGCGAAACGTCACTATTCTTGGTATTTCATTATTCTGCGTGTTTCACTATCAAATTTACGACATCGTAAAACATGTAAAATGTTTGTGAATGCCGTTAATGGGTGGACTGCATCCGTTTGTCTCCTCTTGCATGGTGGTGACAACATGCCTCATAAAAATACTTCAAACCCTGATTGTAATTTTTTTTAATCTTTTGTATAGAAATACGTTCGAAGGCGCATCTAATTCAAAGTCAAATGCCGCCTCGTGTTTCAAACGTTTAAGCTTTCCATCCGAGTTCGTTTAAGAAGTGCGGCAAAACGAGACTTATTTTACGGTCAGACCTTTCAGAATTCATACATAAAGGAACATTCTAGAGTGTACATCTATCTATCTATCTATCTATCTATCTATCTATCTGGTATATGGTAAATAATTTTAATAACAGTTCAGTTCGAACCCACTACCCCTACTTGAGTAGATGGTGAGGGCGCTGGCTACTACACTACGATGAGATAAAAGTCAACACACACCGTCATATATTTAAACAACCTAGGAAACGAATAACGCTTTCGCAGAGGCATTTTACGTGTTAACCCTCCTGCACTCCTGCACCACATTACATTCAAACTATCTGATGCAACGGTGAGGTCATATTAATGGAATATCATGTGGACGATTTTTTCGTCATGAAAAATCGTGCGTGTTCATGCATGATGTTCCATATATATATATATAGATATATATATATATATATATATGAACCTGTGTTAAGGAAGAATTTAAAAAAAATATATATATGAAAATTAAAAGGCAATACAGAAAGGACAAAAACCCAATTTTGACCTGAAACAACGGTGCCCTCCTCAAGCTAATAAAAAAGTTAGAAGCTGGAGGAGAACCAGCTTCACTCACAGACTGGACTTAATTTTTATATTTTTTAAAATTTTTCCTTAGTACGAGTTTATTTTATATTTTGTCACGGTTATAATAGTGACTTCTCTATTATATCTATAATATATTCATATATATATATATATATATATATATATTATATATATATTATATATATATATATATATATATATATATACCACATTATACAGTATATATATTAGAAATTCCAAAGCTGTTAGAAGCAGTTGTCATTGAAAATTCAACGGATGATTGATCCCATAAATGATCATTAGCTATTTTTTGTTTAATTTTTTGTATCCTAAAAATTAACATTTTTGTTAAATTGTAAACGCATCCAACTCTTTATAGTTTTAGAATTCATAATTTAAATTTGGTGAATTTCAGAGAAGATTTTGAAACTATCGAAAAGATGTCATGTTATTTCACAGAATACTTACTGTTGCGGAAAAATGTTCGTCCAAAAATAGAATTAAAAAAAAAAAAAAAGTTCCATATAGGTGGAGAAATAGGGTCATGCACTCTTTATTCTTTTTTTTTTTTTATGGTTGGTTAACAAATATATTGGTTTTTCCGAGACAAGCAAATTTCCACTGAAAAAAAAAAGAAAAAAAAAAAAAAAGGAAAGTACACAACCTAAAATGAAAATAGGAAAATGCAATTCTCCATTTTCACACTGCGTTGATTAGACATTTGCGTTTGATTCCATAGGGCCACTTTGAGGAATACATGTATTATTTTACGTTTAATTCACCCTTGACACCTAAAATACATCTAATGTTTTAACATATACATATAAAGTGGTATTATATCGATCTAGTGTATGTCTGTATATCCATCTACACAAAATGCATTAGATGTATTTTTGGTGCAAGCATTCAATAAGAAAGCTTATGTATGTATTTTATTAAGTGACCCTAAGCAGTGTTTTGAAACTTTATGTTACGACGACCTCTAACTCCCCCAAAATTATGGTGGCGCTCCCCCCCCCCCCCCTATTAATTAGCATGATTCAACTAACTAAAATGGCATGTACAATTATTCGTATTTGTATTATTAATCAGATTTTGGAGGTAACCTAAAAAAGCGCCTCCCTAGCCAACAGTACGCGCCCCCCCCCAGGGAGGGCGCGCCCCACAGTTTGGAAACCACTGCCCTAACATATTTAATTTAAAGTGTACACAGATGACGTATAAAGGGGAGGATATCAGCTAAATTTCTATATCTAAGTCTTTGATGTACTCGTACTGTATTAGCGAAATAAGGTTGCAATATGCTTTAACCTTGTGAATATGTTCACACTGGCTTTGGTGGAGTTTCTCTTTAAATATACACGAGTTTTGAGTGCACTCGAAAAAACCCCTTCTGAATTTAAAAGTTCTAACTTCTTTTTGAAAATGCATTCTAGAGGAAATTTTTCTTTCTTTGGGTATAAAAGCTTCTTGGCAGATGATAGAATAACTTTCTTTTAATGATAGTAACTTCTTTAGATAGAAGAAATTTTTGAAAATGGTCTTTTTGGAAGTAATATAAGACAATAGAGGCTAATATTTCCACGTATAGAAAATTGCGAGAAGCCTTTGTTTTCTGCGTAGTTCTATGAACGAGGTATTTTAGTTCTCTTGAAGAAATGAAATAATTCATTCTTTTCTTTGTCGAAAAAAGATACCCGGTAATTTCATTGTATACCAATATTGTAAATTTGAAAAAGACTTCAATATAAATTTTATTTAAAAAGTTACATCAACGCCTTATCTTAGGAATGAATAAAATGTTACTGAAAGAAACTGACATTGTTTTCTTCAGTAATGAGAGAGAGAGAGAGAGAGAGAGAGAGAGAGAGAGAGAGAGAGGAGAGAGAGA
>JAJOZX010012033.1:35000-115023 GCA_023014485.1 Bathynomus jamesi | reverse complement strand
ATTTTCTAATTGACTGTTCGTTTCATTAATTAGAAAGTCTGCGTTGTGATGGGAAAAAGTAAGTGTGTGTATCATCTGCGTTATTGCACGCAATTTACTGTGGTAGAAAGATGGAAATCGTTGATGTGAATGAGAAATAGTAATGGCCCAAGAATAGATCCTTGTGGAACTTAACTACTTAGCATCACCGTGTCGGATAAATTGTCTTTAAATCTGATGTACTGATGGCGATTTAAAGATATGATTTGAACCAATCGCGGATACTTCATCTTATTCCATATATGTGAAGTTCTCAGTAAGATTTCATGCTAAAGTGTATCATATGCTTTCGACAATTCGAGGAAGATCGAAGCGTGTATTTTTTGCTATTAACTCCTGATACACATTTTCTACTAATAGAATGTTTATGGCATCTTCCGTTGAATGTTCATCTCTAAACCAAAATTGGGTTTTTAGTTAAAGTATCGTATTTGATTAAGAATTTTAATAAGTTATTGTACCGATTTTTCAAATACTTTACTTAAAGTTGGCAATACGGAACTGGGACGATAATTAATTGGATGGAGTGTTTGGGTTTCTCGACTTAAATACAGGGCATACTCTGACTTCTTTAGACTGTCATGGAATATACCTAGTGTTACCGATTCATTCATTAGCTTACTGAGTGGTATTGCAATTTCATCGGATGCTAATTTGTATATTTTTACCGGGATTGTATTGATGTCAGAATCTTTATTTTTTAGAAATTTTATTGCTAGAGAGATATCGTATGGTAGGATTGAATCAAAGAAAAATTAATTTGGATTTGGTTGTGGCATGTATTGTCAGTACTGAATGTCTGTAATTGGGATCAAAGCTGCGGTACTCGAGCCGATATTTGCAAAGTTGTTGTTTAATAAATTGTGTCTTTGGGGGTTACTAAGAATTTCCGTCTTGTGTGAGGAAGGACAAGGGATTTGCTTTAACCTCCTTTGTGGTAATTAACTCTTTCAGTGTGTTCTATAGCTGTTTTTGGCTTGGATTTTTGTTCATCAATTTTTGAACAATAATGATCCGCTTTTGCTTTTTCAGTGACTGCTTTAAGTCTGTTACAGTAATTTTTGCATGTCTGTTCAGTAATAATATTAGTTTCCATAGTTTAAAGACTGTATGCTTGCATGCAATACTCACAATGAGTGTGGTGTGATCCAATGGTTGTTTGTATCTAGTTTAGATATTGCTTGATTTAAGAGGAAAGTTTTATGTTGAATATACCCATTAGTGTCTCTGAGAATACTTCAGATGTTGCTTCAAAGTCATCGTTACTTTCGATTATTCTTGTCCGTCCAAAGCTGTTATTCTCTCAGGAACTTAATTTGTTATTATAGCTGTAAGATCTATATTCACTTTTAGGGTTTCCTTTGCAAAGAAATGGGTGATTAGCATGGTGTACGTAGGCAAGTGATCTGTGATATTTAATATAATTATACCCGAGATGCATTCCAGCGAGGAGAGCACCCAGATCTGATCTAGCAGATTCGAATTTCCAATGTTATTGTGAAGTCTAGTTGGCCTTGTAATAGCTAATTTAAAACCACTTGCAGTCATGATGTTGTGAAGGAAGCTTGCGTTATTATTTGAATGTTCTTTTGTGAGAGCAATATTTAAATTTGCAATACGCAATTGTCACCAATATAATTGGAGGTTAGAATTCTATCGATATTTGGAATAAAAGTTGGTACGTTACCGGTTGGTGGTAGAGATGGAACCCGGTTTTAAAAGACTGGTTTTTAACCGGTGATGAAAATTTTTAATCATCACCGAAACCGACGATAAGAACCGGTTTTCACATTTTTGCGCAAGTCCCCGATCACTGTGGTCCATTTTCTATGAAACAGACGTTTCCAAACGTTCAAAAACATAGTAATTACGTTTTGCATCGTTTCGTATCGTTTTTTGTTTGTTTATAAGTGTAAATAATTGATGCTTCAGTCTTGAATGTTATGTGGATGATTGCACATTGATCAGTTAAGATTCTAAGATTTAATACTCCATCATGTCAAAGAAATCAAATGATTGGTATCATTTCACTCGTAAGAATAAAGAAGCAGCAGAGTGTATGACATGTCACAAAGTTTTAAAGTGTTGTGGAGGTTCTACTTCAAGTTCATCATCCCACATGAAAAATATTCATGGCACAAACATCGACCAGATTAATCAGCCATTGAAGAAACATGAACAGTGAAAGAGCTTGTGCAAAAAAAGTCCATAGAAGAGGAAATTTGAAACTTGCGTGTGTAATGGACTGAGTTTCCAATCAATTGCTAAAAGTGAATTCATTCAAGAAAGCCTAAGAAAGATAAAATACGACAAGCCTCATCTAACTTCCCATAATGGTGTCAGAAAAATGGTGCATAGTTTTTATGAGAAAAAGAAACATGAATTGGTCAACTACTTCAAGATCAAGTGAGACAAGGAATCCGCTATTCATTAACTATGGATGAGTATACATCTTTGCAAAACCAAAGATATACTAATATTAATGTTCATGATGAAAATCAACATTGGTCTCTTGGTCTCATGAAAATAAATGGTTCTCTCGATAGCACCAAAACTTTGCAATCGTTATGAAAAGATTGGAAGACTTTGGCTTGGATCTAGATAAGCATATCGAGGGTTGCACCACCGACGGTGCCTCAGTAATGGTCAAATTTGGAAGAGAAATAGTACCTGATCATCAGCAATGCGGTTTCGGATATCTTGTATTGAAAAACTGCTGAAAATTCAGTTGAAGGGGAAAGTGACCCTTCCCCTGAGATGAAGCCATCGAAGATGAAAACTCTGCACATGAGTTAAGCGAAGATGAGTGTGAAATTTATGCACTGGTACAATTTTTGAGTCCGACATAGATGACGTAATTGTTCTTCCAAAACTTCGAGAAGATTACTTAAAAGTAATAAATAAGGTGAGAAAAATCTGCCGCATATTTCGAGTCTCCTTTGAAAAATGAGAAATTGCAGGATTTTGTCAAAGATGAATTTAATGGAAAGGAAATGAAGCTTATCCTTGACTGTAGAACGAGGTGGAACAGTCTTTTGGCCATGACAAAGATTTTGAAACTCAAAATTGCATTCCAAAGGCCCTCAGAGTGATACGCTCAACAGAGACGATTCAGATGAAGAATGGAATCTCTAAAGAGCCTCTTTGACACTCTTGGCCACTGAAAATTGTTTTGAAGGGACTCTGTTCCGAAGATGCGAATTTGCTCAAAGCTGAATCTTCCATGAAGTTCATTTGGATAAATTTGAAAACAAAAACAATCCTTTAGCTTTTGAGCTACGTCAGTGTCTCATTGATCGCTACTCATCGAGAAGACAAAAGAAGCTGTCGCATTGCTGAGTTTCTCCACAATCCCGAGGTCTTGAAAAATGAAATCATCAGCACCGTTCCTCTTTCCTTCAAGACAAGCACTTAAGAAGTATGGCGGATCATACATTTAAGAGGCTTTTTCCTGAAGCTTGCCAGATTTCAGAAACAAACGACCAAGTCCAATCAATTGCTTCGAAACTCGAAGATTCACAATGCAGCTCAGGTCGTGAAGTAAATGATGACGATCAACTTAGAACGAGTACATATGTGAGATGAACAAACTGAAAATGAAACCCAAGAAAGATTCTTATGAGACTTTTGACGTAAACAATGATTTCAAATATTTTGAAGCTACTTTGAATAGAAGCGAAAATTTAGATCGAATGTACGAGGCGTTGCTTACAATAAAAGCCACTCGCGTAGAGTCCGAGTGTGTGTTTTCAGCTGCTGGTTCATTCGTCACAAAGATTCGATCAAGAATGTCAGATCAGACACTTAATGCTCTTTGTTTTCTCAAGTGTTATTTCAAAAATCAAGTTCGATAATAAACTTTTTAACCCTTTGCCTGTCCCGCGCATCACACGTGATACACAAGGCGCTAGGCTGAGACGCTTGTGCATCACATATGATGCACATTTCAGATATTTTTAATGCTTTATTTTTACTTCAAACGGATGAAAAGTAAGCCTTCTTTGATGCAGAACGTATGAATTAGACTGTGATCTTATGCATTTGAGTATCATATATGATGCACAAGGCGTATAAAGTATCATATGTGATGCACAAGCAATTTTCTTTGAATTTTCTTTAGTTCATGCTCTATCCTGATTGGTTTGGTCACTTCGCTTTTTTCAGTAATACCAAGCAGCGTTGCTAATGATTTTGTATATGGTGATAGCTTGATGTCCTTTAACACTGTAAAACTTATTGAAAAGGACCCAACTATCCAATGCTCATACATTCAAACAGTACCTTGCGGTACCATTTTACACTTTTTCTAGCAGGGCTGTAGTATGAAATCATTTGATCTGAAAGATCAATCCCCCCTTTTATTCGGTTGTAGTCTAATATTACTACTGGCTTTGAAACTGATTGACCTTGACGTGTTCTTTTATCAATTTCCTTTAGATTAAGCCCATGAAAAGTTGATATCATGAAGACTTCCCTCTTATCCTGAAACTTCATTATTCTAATTCCGTCCTTATTTACTGCTCCTTTTTTCAGTTTGCAGATTTTATTGTAGCCGGTATTCCACTTCTATTTCTTCTCATAGTCCCACAGTATTCTGTATTTTTCTTTCCAAGTAGAAAGTACTAGCAAAAGGTCGGCGCTACGCGCCGATTTTGCTAGATCTGCGGTGCTTCGGCTGAATTGTGGGCCTACGGCGTATTTTATTTGAACATCAGTAGCCCTTTATCTGGATGTCATTCCTATTGCTCTCACCTTGGCCTCAGTAATTGGGGTGCCTGCGGCCTTCCAGTTACTGGCAAACCAATTATTCATTCAATAAAACTACAGAAAAGAACGCAGCCATGAAAATCTAAAGCTTCACAAATCTTAATACAATGAGCTTGGATTTGAAGCCTAAGATTTTCATGACTGCGTTCATTTCTATAGTTTTACTGACCAAATAACTGAACCGACAGTAATTGGGGTCCCTGCGGCCCGCCAAATCAGTTTTCATTGTTTCGAGTGCATCAATAATATTGTTATAGTGTTCCATTAGTTATGATAAGCATGATCTTCCTGACCGGAATCGATGTTGGTTATAATTTTTTTTTCTGAGTTTCCCCATTAACCCCACCCTCCCACATTACCCCACCGCTCTCCCCCAATACCCCCTCCCCCATTTACCCCACCAATTTTTTTTCTGTTTCCCCATTAACCCCACCCATCCCCAATACCCCCTCCCCCATTTACCCCCACCCTTCCCCCAAGAGGGGGAAGGGGGCTGGCACCTTGCAAAGGATTTACTTTAATTTTTTTTGGTTACATATATATCTATTGCATCTATTTTTCTGAATTTTCCCATTAACCTCACCCCCTCACCCATTACCCCACCCCTCCCCCATTTTGTGCCAAAATTATGATTAAAAATGAAGAAGGGAAGAACTGTACCCCTAAAAGGGGGGGGCCGGATTTATGTTAGGGAATTTTTTTTTTAGCATGGGCACTGTACAATAAAAAGACGCATCGAATGGTGAAAACCGCATTGTTCTACACCAATTGTAGCGACCTGTAGGTGTGCGCAAAAAATATTATATATATATATATCTATATATATATGGCTTCATTTCTGAAATAGTATATTAGACTAGTACAGTTCCCGCCGCTTCGCTGACGGTTAGACAGGCTAAACTACAACAAAAAAAACCCAGCCGTGAAAATTTTGAGCTTCACATGTGTCAACATTTCTGAATCTGGTATCTCCCAAAACCTCCTCAACCCCATTCATACAACTTGGGGCTAGCCCCCCCCCCATTACCCCCACCCATCCCCCATTACCCCCCCATCCCCATTACCCCACCCATCCCCCATTACGCCCACCCTTCCCCCATTGCTAAACTACAGAAAAGAACAGTCATGAAAATCTTGAGCTTCACATTGCCGCCCGTAATACAATTTCTGAATTTTTTTTACAATATCTGAATTTTTTCTCAATTTTATTTTTTCTCAATTTCTGAAAGTGTGACGGACAGACGGACAGACGGACAGACGGACAGCTCTCTTATTATAGTATAGATTCCCCATTAACCCCACCCCCTCCCCCCCCATTTTTTTTCTGAGTTTCCCCATTAACCCCACCCCCTCCCCCATTACTCCACCCCTTGATCTTCCTGACCAGAATCGATGTTGGTTATTTTTTTCTGAGTTTCCCCATTAACCCCACCCCTCCCCATTACCCCACCAATTTTTTTTCTGAGTTTCCCCATTAACCCACCCCCTCCCCCATTACCCCCCCCTCCCCCATTTTGTGCGAAAATTATGATTAAAAATGAAGAAATGGGAAGAACTGTACCCCTAAAAGGGGGGGGCAGGATTTATGTTAGGGAATTTTTTTTTTAGCATGGGCACTGCACAGTAAAAAGACGCATCGAATGGTGAAACCGCATTGTTCACACCAATTGTGCGACCTGTAGGTGTGCGCAAAAAACTGTTACATATATATATATATATATATATATATATATATATATATATATATATATAAGGCTTCATTTCTGAAATAGTATATTAGATTATATCGATATGGGTCTGATTCCCAACCGTTACCGAGATACAGACCTCTACATTTGGGTAATTAAACAATAAAAAGGCGATCTTAGATACTATTTAATGCAGGCTGTGGAGTCGGCACATAAAAAACCGACTCCGACTCCGACTCCGAAGGTATATTAATTCTAATCTGCTGATGATGATAATTACACAAGAGGCATTTCATCACCACCACGTGAAGCATCATCTCGTGGTCATTGTTACGGTAACTTTGTCTGTAGTAAAGAATCTTGTAAGTGGTGCTTGTCGTTCAGTAGATTTCTGATCTTTTGTTAACTTTGAAGTAGTTGGAAGGTTTTTATTACTATCTTTCTCAATGACAACTTCTAAAATTTTGGGATGGAAACACTGCAAATGTCTTTTCAAATTTGATGCTCTGGTTGGTGCATTTTTATCAGAGCCAGTAAAACCACTGATTTTGCTTCACATAATTTTTCATCATCATCTTCTATCATACACTGACACACGAAATGTTTCCCATCTGTGGTTATTGTAAAATATTAAAAAACTGCAGACTTTGTTGGAAGTGTCTTTGCCATTGTGAAAGGGGTTTTAGACTTGAAAGTTAAAAACTTATGAAATTTAGAAAGAACTCGAAATTAAATAAGCATTAAAAATAAAAATATTATCTGAAAAGAAAAAATGAATTAATGGCATTAGTGTCTGAAATGGAAAACATTGTGTTTATTATTTAAGTGGTTTAACCACCATAGCTGCCAGTGATATCACACACAAAAACATATTTTATTAAAATTTATATTGAGGTCGGAGTCGGAGTCGGAGTCGGAGTCGGTACATTTTTACCGACTCCGACTCCAGCACCACCAAAATTGCTTCCGACTCCGACTCCACAGCCCTGATTTAATGACACTTGTGGTTTACAAAAAGTACAAACATACAACACACTGTTGCACTTATTGCAGAATGGTTTCAAAGTGACCCCCTCCTTCTTCAATGCACGCGGCGAGCCTCCGATCCATCGAGTCTTGCCAAGGAAAACGCGGAAGTTCATTTCTGAGGTTTATGAACGCATCCTGTATACGTGCAACCAACTGCTCCATAGTTTCGGGCTTACCCCGCTGATAAACGTTACTCTTCAAGAACCCCCAGACAAAAAAATCTAGCGGAGATAAATGAGGCGAACGAGGGGGCCATGCCACAGGTCCTCCACATCCAATCCACCTTCCCGGAAACCGTAGAGGCCTGTATCTCGATAACGGTTGGAAATCAGGCATATGTCGATATAATACTTTCTACTTAGAAATACCCAGAGTCAAATGGTGCATTCTTGACATTTCCTCCTGGGACACCCTGTGTATATATATATATATATATATATATATATATATATATATATATATATATATATATATATATATTATATATATATCCACAGTATACATCAACCTCTTATTTACACACCAGCTCTATCCTCCTGTTCTTTGCAAATGCGTCAATTACTTTATCGTGAAAATCAGTTCTCTCCTTTAATTGAGTTAGAAGTTTCTTTTCAATAGAAAGGAGTGATAAAGAGGAAAGGCGGTCTTGCCCCTGTGAATTTCTAAGATAGGTTTTGATCCTCTTAACGGCAGAAAAACTTCGTTCTGCGGATGAACTGCTGGCAGGAATAGTTAATACTAATGAACTTTGTTTAAAGAGTTGAGTCAGAACTCTTGCAGTTCGCACGAGACAAGATATTTATATAACTCGTAAACCGAGTTGGCACTGAATTCACTGGACGTATATATCACAAATAGTTCACTTCTAAGTCTACCATATTCAGAAAATGGACTATATGAGCTCTTCGGGAATTTAAAGCTTCTTCCAGAAATTTTTGCTTGTATTGCTGCCTTTTTGTGAGATCAAGTAATTCCAGTCTCGCTTTTCTTCAAATTGTCTAGAACTGAACGAACAAGATAACAAAGTTTCAATTATACAATTACACTTATTACACGCCATCATTATCTGCCAAAGAAATAAAAAGACTACATAATCCAGCCAAAGATCAGTGAACGCACTGTAACAATCACAAATCAAATAAATAACTGAACCCTTTAAAAATGCGCTCGAATTATATTTGAATTTGTGCACTTGTGGGGGGGGGAAGAAGCGGGCGGGAGAGAAAGGGGATGGAAGTTGACGAACGACATTAACTTCAATAAAACTTCACTTTGATTTACTCATAATTAAGCAAACTCTAATTACAATTAGCTTGTATTTTTCTTCTAAAAAATATATTTGGTAATAATTGCCAGTTATTTAGTCATTTTAATGCTATAGCTCATTAATTAAGCGCTTTAAAAGGATTCCGTTTGCATAATAGCAGGAATAAGTAACTCTCTAAGTTGCTTCCACGATCCACATTTTGCCTAAAGAAATGAACGCGTTGTGGTCTGTGTTTCCATCGGTGAATATTTTTTATTCTTTAAAGACAATATTAATTCATTCCCAAGTATAGCGATCAATAATTTTATTGTATATCATTTATTACTTTATACTATCGTATAAGCGGTGAAATTATCGATGAATTGGTACAATTTTTATAAAACATGAATATATTAAGTTAAACAAAAGAATCAATTCTCAAGGTTGCTTCCACTGGCGCCCGTCTCGACGCAACAAAATTATTGCTCTCCTCTTCCTTCTTCAATGCACTGATTTGGATTTCGATTTTTAGTATTAAAAGAATATTTGAAAGGAGTATAGCCTAGTGATAATTTATCATAATTTTATCGTCATTAATAATGTTTAACAGCGCTTCTAATCATTTAAGTGGGGAAGCAATGCTTCCATTGCTTCCATGGACCGAACGCCACTGATATATATATATATATATATAATATTTAGGAGAAATCCAATGACAAGAAGGAGAGTAAATGCCATGAAAAGTGTCTCCTTTAATGCGCAACGTTTCAAGCAATACGCTCATCATCAGGCTAAACAGTGACAAAAATGACAATACCAATAATAGTTTTCCTGTTCAATATGTAGATAAATTAATAAGATCTCTCTTAAATAATGTTTATAGCCCTCAACTTCCCTGTATTTCAGTGCCTAAAGATATAAATATTTCTTGGTACCTGAAATGGGTCCCATGAATAAAGAATTTAAACTTAAATTTACCAAGTTGTTAAAAAGATTTTTTTATCATACTGATTTTCGTATTATATTTATTAATAAAACGTCTTTGGGTAGCTTTTTCTCAGCGAAGGATCGAACTCCTGATTCGTTGCGTAGTGGTGTTGTATATTTATTTACCTTGGTACTTATATTGGCAGCACGTGCGCTCTCTCAGGGCTAGATTTTATTCGCATATGGGAATAAGTTGTCGAACAGGTAAAATTTAAATAAAAAAAGAAGCCTCTAGTATCCGGGACATAGTATTAAATGTAAAATAGATGTCACTCTGGATAATTTTAAAATTCTTGGCTGTAATCCTTGTCCCAACTCACTTAGAATTTTGGAATCCCTTTATATTAAAACATTGACCCCTTCTCTAAACGTTGATTCCTCAGCTGTCCCTCTAAATTTTTTATAATCCCCCCCCCCCCAACTCATAACTCTCCAACCACCCAACCCATAGTATATTCCCTTTGTTTTGTTTTAAATTACTTGTGCCTCGGAACCAGCAATGAAAGGTTAGTAGTGTTAATTACCCCATTGTATTAATTTCAAATTTACTATTTATAATTTTAAAAATAGCTTTTTAAATTCTTGTATTTTTATATGTAAACTTCTTTTATAACTTTGAATTCAACCCTCTTCTTTCAGTCTTTTTAAATTTTGCTTCTAAGAATAGGTTTTATAGTAATTATTTTGTCTTGTGTGTTTCATTCATTTATTTATTGATTTTAACTTCATATTGTCATTTTTTTGTCACTGTTTAGCCTGAAGATGAGCGTATTGCTTGAAACATTGCGCATTAAAGGAGACACTTTTCATGGCATTTACTCTCCTTCTTGTCATTGGATTTCTCCTAAATATTAAATTAAAGCTTTGTAGAAGCAACCCGCATGATTATATATATATATATACAGTATATACAGGGTGTCCGAGAATTATCTGTACAAGTTTTGGCTGTTATTAAAAGTCAACCATGAAGTGTAGAAATTCCAGTGTTGTCCCATTTTAGAGAGAATCTCATTACGTTTTTTCTGATACCAAGTTTTGACAAGTTTTTTAGAAATTCCAGTGTGTCCGAAAATTATCTGTACAATTTCATCTTTTAATGAAATTCTTGATAACACACGTAAAATTCTTAAACAAGATTATTTAGAATCTGTATTTTCAAAAGTTTCTTTTATTAAAGTAACGTTGTTACAAACATTCGATATGTGCACCATCAGTGATTCGCAAAACATCCAATCGATAATCCAAATATTGCCATGTACGCTGCAGCATATCCACATCAATTCGCTCAATAGCAGCTGTGATTCTTGCTTTTAAATCATCAATGTCTGTCACCCGCGTACAAAAAAGAAAAAACTTGTCAAAACTTGTTATCAGAAAAAACTTGATGAGTTTCTCTGTAAAATGGGACAATACTGGAATTTCTACACTTCATGGTTGACTTTTAATAACAGCCAAAAATTGTACAGATAATTCTCGGACACCCGGTATATATATAAATAAAACCACGAAGGAAAGGAAACACAGAATGGTGCTCAAGCGCTTTCGTCTAATGACAGCCTCAGGAACACTGAAGTAAATAAAGAGTTCAAGACTATATACAGGTTAAAAAAAAAATTATATATATATATATATATATATATAAATAAAAATTGTGGGAGGAGCATACAAATTTGTAAGGAAAACTACCAATTTTAGCACTTTGCCCGAATTCAACACAAGATCAAATGGATTGTTTACAACCAATTTTATAGATAAGGCCTGAATGATATATGGTCACAAAAAAAAAACTATATATATATAAAACTAAATTGAAAAATAAAAATTGTAAGAGATGCATCCAAATTTATAAGGGAAAATAGAAGTATTCTTGAGTCTGCTATTATCCAACTTACAAATAACTTTAACATGAGCAAAGGTCTTCTTCAACTCGATATTGTTGTGTTGAATTCGTTCAGAACGGATTTAGACAAGAAGGGCAGAGTGCTAAAACTTGGGTAGTTTTCCATTATAAATTTGTATGCTCCTCTTACAATTTTTATTTTTCAATTTATTTATATTTACATATATTTTTTTATATATATATTTTTTGTGACCTATATATCATTCGGGCATTAACTATAAAATTGGTTGTAAACAATCCATTTGATCTTCTGTTGAATTCGGGCAAAGTGCTAAAATTGGTAGTTTTCCTTACAAATTTGTATGATCCTCCCACAATTTTTATTTCTATATTTAATATATATATAAAAAAAAATTTGTAACCTTTATATAGTCTTGAACTCTTTATTTACTTCAATGTTCCTGAGGCTGTCATTAGACGAAAGCGCTTGAGCACCATTCTGTTTCCTTTCCTTCATGGTTTTATTCATCATAAATATTTTTCACATGTTACTTTCGTGAAATAATTTTCATATATATACAGTATATATATTTTTTTTTGACAGTAAATAAATATTTGTTGCAGCACAAGGAGTATCTTCATAAGAATCAGAGGTCCTCAGCTCAGAACCACAAGGAACAGTATTAGCTCCACTACTCTTCATAATCATGCTAACTGACATAGATGAGGACGTTACCAGAGACACCACAGTAACATCCTTTGCCGATGACACAAAGATCAGTAGAAAAATAAACTCAGAAGATATAGGATCTCTACAAACCGATATGAACAATCTACAAGTGGACGGAAGACAACAATATGAAGTTTAACACAGAAATTTCAGCAGTTACGGTACGGAAAGAGAGAAGACCTAAAATCCATGGAATATTATACCCCAAATGGACAGGAAATTCAGAGAAATTCTAGAGCAAAAGATTTAGGGGTTGTAATAACTGATGATGCGAAATTTGAAACACAAAATAAGATAGCAGTAAACAGAGCAAAGAGAATAACTGGGCAGATACTGATAACCTTTACACGAAGGGATAGGAATATAATGATTCCTCTACTGAAAACACTGATCATACCCAAATTGGAATACTGCTTGGCCTTAACAACCCCACATAAAAAAGAAGACATTAGACAGCTAGAAGGGATTCAAAGAAGCTTCACAGCCAAGATCAAGGGGTGCAAAGAACTAAATTACTGGGAAAGGTTACGCGAACTAAACCTATATTCACTGGAAAGGAGGAGAGAGAGATATACAACATTATTTACACTTGGAAAATAATGGAGAAACTAGTCCCTAATCTTACTATGAACCCTGTAACTACACAAACAACGGTGGAAAGTAGAAAAAGAAGACTGTGTCGTGTTCCCAAATTAAAGGCGAGACAGGGAACATCCTTAACCCTGAAAGAAAATAGTTTTGTTGTGATAGGACCAAAACTGTTTAATCAGCTGCCCAAAGCCCTAAGGAAACACGAATGGGTGCGCAGTGGACATCTTCAAAAGATTAGACGCCTGGTTCAGAAACAATCCACGATGAGCCGGCGTACCTGGCTATATGAGTTGGAGAGTACAAGAAACCAACTCTACTTCACCAGGCCAACTCGAGAGGAGTGGCGACAAGCTTGACCTTCGTGAAATGAGGAATCATCGCACGAAACCTTGGAAGTTTGAAAGGTATATAAAAATAAATTAAAATAAAAAGCGGTTGTAGTAAAGCAAGAACGAAGAACCTGATATTATATATGCATCCACGCTGAAACTGTAGAGCTGACATATTAAAGTTTACAGGAAAGTTCACCGCCATCAATTCACCGCGAGGTAATTTCACCGCGAAGTAATTTCACCGTAAAATGAATAAAATTAAAAAGAATTTTTTAACTTAAGAATTTAATATAGGGTTTAGCAACACTATTTAAAAACATTAAAATATAATTAGGACAAAAATTAAAAAAGTATTTAATTTTTATTTAGCCACAAAATTTAAAAACAAATAATATATAATTAGGAAAAATATTTAACCACATTTAATTTTTATTTAGCCACAAAATTTAAAAACATAATTAGGAAAAATATTTAACCACACTATTTAAAAACATTAAAATATAATTAGGACAAAAAATAAAAAAGTTAGGTTAGGTCTTAACCTAACCTAACTTTTTAATTTTTGTCCTAATTATATTTAATGTTTTTAAATAGTGTGGTTAAATATTTTTCCTAATTATATATTATTTGTTTTAAATTTTCTAGCTAATAAAATTAAATGTGGTTAAATATTTTTCCTAATTATATATTATTTGTTTTAAATTTTGTGGCTAAATAAAAATTAAATACTTTTTTAATTTTGTCCTAATTATATTTTAATGTTTTAAATAGTGTTGCTAAACCCTATATTAAATTTTGTTAAGTTAAAAAGTTTTTTAATTTTATTCATTTTACGGTGAACTTACCTTGCGGTGAAATTACTTCGGTGGACTTACCTCGCGGTGAACTTACCTCGCGGTGAACTTACCTCGCGGTGAACTTACCTCGCGGTGAACTTACCTCGCGGTGAACTTACCTCGCGGTGAACTTACCTCGCGGTGAACTTATCTCGCGGTGAACTTACCTCGAGGTGAATTGATGGCGGTGAATTTTCCCGCGGTGAATTGATGGCGGTGAATTGATGGCGGTGAACTTACCGCACATGCATATTAAAACTTATTAAAAATCATTAAAAGAAAGTTTAAAAATTTAAAAATTAAAATTTATATTATTAGAAAATCTTAAAATTAACGGTTATAGAATTTGAAGAACTATGGAACTATGAGAATAGCAAAATTCTAAGATGATAAGGATTATAAAATTTTTAGTTCAACTGCATACAACTAAGCATCTGTATTTGGAATGAAATTGCTTCCTTAAGTGTGAAGGACGTATACGTATGTCATAAATAGATGCTCGCAAGTTACGCTGCGCATGACGTATATAAATCATAGATCAAAGTTGCACATTCCGTGATGTGTATGTTTTTTCTCTCTATTTCCTGTATACGGTTTCGCAATTTCTCCCGAAATACACCATGAACTTGTAATTCTTCTGAAGAGAATCAATAAATATGGTCCCCGAAGATCATCACATTATTTAGTTCTCGTCATTGCCATTGCCATTGCCATTTTTCCGATCTCATTACCTGAAGATAAAAAAGGACAACTCGGTAAAAAGTACGTCGTGCTACGTGGAAAGGAAAGAGTCGTAATACTCGTGTCCATTCAATTCAGAGAAACAACTTCGATCCTTTTGATCCTCGGAATAAGGGAATACACAGAAGGCACATTATGCATTTAACCTTTATGTTTTGCGGCGTGAAAATTTGAAATATATTTGTCTGGCACCCACTGGCAACAATTACTTTCATATAGTAAATTGCCAGAAATCACCAGCAGTGGAGCTGAAGGCAAAAAAACACAATTTAGTACGTAATTCTATTTAAACATATTTCACTAACGCTTCTTTCAATTTCTATACAACGACAAATTTTAAAATAGATTTTTGTGTATATATATATATATATATATATATATATATATATATATATATATATATTCTTCACTCTTGACTCCCCCATATAAAAGAAATAATAAGCTTGTAGTAGTTCAAAGAAATTTCACAGCCAAAATCAATGGCTGCAAGGAACTAAAATAAGGGAAAGACTACGGTACTTACATTAAATCGATATTCACTGGGAAAAAAAAGGAGAGAGAGGTACACAATAATACACGCATAGAAAATAATAGAGAAACTAGTACTTAACCTCAAACTGAACCCGATCTAAACAACAAAGAAAAATAGGAAAGGTAGAATGTGTACTGTTCCCAAACTAGAGACCAGACAAGGGATAGCCAAAATTCTGAAGGAAAATTTTTTTGTCAGAGGGCCAATATTACTCAACTACCTACTGTAGTTACCCAAAGAAATCACGAACACCATCGATGTCTTCAAAAGAAGGCTAAATGCCTGGCTCAGGACGGTTCCCGATGAACCAGATGTACCTGGCTATGTGAAGATGGAGAACTCAAGAAAGTAAATCTGTCTTACATGAAGTCAGGTCTAAAGGTTAGAGCAGTAGTATGATCTCAAAATGTTAGAGTACAAGTTGCAATGCAGTGTTGATCAAATGTTGCAAAAAAAAAGGTTGGCACCCATGGGGGGAGGGGGTATGCAAGCAAAGGGGAGGGGGGTTTGTCAGGGAGAAGGACCTACCCTCAAAAGGGGTTCCCTAACTTAGGAAGATAACCTAAGAGAGAGGAGAGAAGATGTCTCGCAGGCATATCTCGTCGCATACTAAAGTTCTTGGTTACCTCAGCTGGCTCAGAAGTCTTAATTAGCTAGTTGGCTTAATCTGGCTTAGAAGGCGTAATTGGCTTGTTTAGAAAGGTGTATTAATATATAAATGGAAGAGATGCTCACCCCACAAAGGAAAAGAAAAAAAAAATAGTGAGTTAAAAGCACACACACCTTCGTATAAAACAGATGCATGTAACGAAGAATTGTTCTATCCCAAGAGAGAAATATATACATATTTCCTTAGAATAACTATCGTACAACCCCCAAAATACATCCTTAGACCTATTTGTAGCCATTCTGAGGCAACTGCCAAAAACCTCCCAGTAGTTGTTGGTTTTTTTTACCTTTATTTTCTTTTATTTATTCAAAATTATTTGATATATTAATTTTGCTTATCTTTGCAAAGTCTCAGTACATTTTACATGTTTTAATATATATATATATATATATATATATATATATATATATATATATATACACACAGGGTGTTTAAAAAAAAATGTACACACATTATAGTAAAAAAATTCTTTATTCCAAAAAATGACATCCTTTTTTGGTCAGGATAAAATTGTTATCCATATAAAATTATTTTTTTATTATTGGAGACATTCCTAGAGAAAATGAGGATTTATGGGTAACTAATTCAAGTTGATAGTGATTTTTTCGGCCCCACAAAAATGTCGAAATTTAATTAAATTTAGGCTATTTTTCGGCGTGACGTAATGGCATAGAAAACGGATCCTGGCAGTCAAAGGGTTAAACTACCTCGCAATCCCCCACAACCACAACCATCGGCAATAAACAAATTTATCTTTAAACTATAACATAAAAACATTAATATAATTTTTAAACAAAAGAACTTAAATTAGGACTAGTTTTTATTAAGGGGAAAAAATGTGTGTATATATATATATGTGTATATATATATATATACACATACATTTCAACTGCAAAGAACACGCAGTATAAATAACGTAAAGAACGACGCTTGTATAGGAGAAAATTCCGCGCGATGAGAAAAGAGAACGAACAAATGAAAAAATGAGGTAACCACCCGGGAATCGAACCCGGGATCTTCCGATTGCCGGTCAGATATGATAACCACTACACCATGGTCCTCACTCAACCAGAAGTCGTAATTCCTCTACATACGCGCAGAAACCAATGCCCCGAGGGGGGCACCTCCCGCATGCCGTATCTATATACACATTTCAACTGCAAAGAACACGCAGTATAAATAACGTAAAGAACGACGCTTGTACAGTATAGGAGAACATTCCGCGCAAGATGAGGGAGAGAGAACGAACAAATGAAAAAATGAGGTAACCACCCGGGAATCGAACCCGGGATCTTCCGATTGCCGGTCAGATATGATAACCACTACACCATGGTCCTCACTCAACCAGAAGTCGTAATTCCTCTACATACGCGCAGAAACCAATGCCCCGAGGGGGGCACCTCCCGCATGCCGTATCTATATATACATTTCAACTGCAAAGAACACGCAGTATAAATAACGTAAAGAACGACGCTAGTATAGGAGAACATCTTGCGCGGAATGTTCTCCTATACAAGCGTCGTTCTTTACGTTATATATATATACAGTATATATCTCCAATTATCACGCTGTAAATTCAAATATTAAATGCTCATACGACTACATATATAAACTCTTAATATGAATATTTATAAACCTTATCGCTATTTACTCTTTTTCAAATATATTTCTAAAAAAATTTCGGAATAGCTTATTTGAAACATCTGTTTTAGCGATGGATTTTTAGATTGCGCTGGCGACAGACGAACGCCCGAACAGCTGAAAATTATTTCATGATGCATATGGCGCTTTGATTCCGTTTTGGGGCCGCAGTTGTTTATCACTTACATACATGATATCGACGCCGGCATCGTCAGTAGGATTACCAAATTCGCTGAGGTCATCAAGCTTGGGGCCAATGTTGAGACGCCCTGAAGCGATCAAGCAACCACGTGCGGACCTACGTAGGATAGGAGAGTGGTCCGGAAAATGGCAAATGCCGTTTAACTTGGGTAAATGCAAGCTCATGCACATTGGCTACGCAAATCCCAAGTCGGACTACTCGATGTTGGGGAGTAATATCAAGGCCACCGATTTGGAAAAGGACTTGGGTGTGCTAATTAGCAGCGATCTTAAGTTTACCAAACAGTGCGTAGAGGTGGAAAAGAAAGCCCAGAAGCTGTTGGATTATATCAGGAGTCAATTTCGATTTCGGAGGAAGGAGATTTTGCTCTCTCTGTACAATTCCCTGGTTCAGCCGTACCTGGAGTATGCTGTGCAGTTCTGGTCGCCCACCCTCAGGAAAGATATTGACAGGCTGGAGCAAGTCCATGCGAGTGCCACAAAGTTAATCCCTTCCATTACGCATATGGGCTATAATCGACGCTTACACGCCCTGAATTTGTTTTCGCTGGAAACTCGGAGGCTGCGCGGTCAACTCATTGAGGTTTTCAAGCTTCTACACGGGTTCGACGATGTCGATTTTAGAAGCATGTTTAGTTTAAATGACAACTCAACTCGTAACAATGGTTGGAAGTTGGATTTGAAACGGTTCAGCACTAGTGTGTGTGGGAATTACTTTACCGATAAGATTTGTGACACGTGGAACAGGCTACCTTCAGAAGTTGTGAACAGTTCCTCTGTGGATCAGTTCAAGAAAAGGTTAGACCGAATCTTGCACACTATTTGAGGGTGTAGGATTTTTTTCCTGGCACTGTTGCCATTGGTACCTCCTCGGCAGTGCCACCAAGAGGGCGGGAAAGCCGGGATAAATCCCCGGGGCCCGGAAAGAGGGGGGATAGAATCTAAAAATATTATTAAAGCAATTGATTAAATAAGAGAGAAAATATAATTAATGAACATACATTTTATAGAGATTATCATAGTCAAACTGTAACGTCATATCTGCAGTCCACCAATGCCCAAGACCGACTGACAGATCTGGGAACCATTGTAATTGAAAGTCAGTTAGCTCGTACTTTAAATTTCATCAGAATCATTTACCACTTTGCTAGAGAAAATGCAAAGAAAGTACACTTCTAATTATGAAAATCTTGCAGTAAACAATTGTCTTGCCTGCATGGACTGGTACTGCATTTGTAAATTGTATGGTGATAGAATTAATATAATTGATTCGAAAAATAAAATGGTCATTTTCTTCCGAGTTGTTTATTCATACTGTATGTTTTGAATAGTGACTTGGACATATAATCAGTTTGCTTGTTATGTACACAAAAAATATTCTTAATAAAATACTGAGTAAACAGGGGGGCCCATATACCAATCCTTCCCCGGGGCCCTGGGCAGCTCTCGGCGGCCGTGCTCCTCGGTATGGTCCGCAAGGCTTTTTGAGGTACTTCTTGTCCTTGTAACTCTCTCTCTCTCATATATATATATATATATATATATATATATATATATATATATATATATATATATGACAAGCAAAGGCGAGAAAGAAAATTGATCGATGAAAGAAAGAAAACACTGAATCCTATTCGAACAAAGTCGAAAATTGATCGATGAAAAGGTAACTTTTGAAGTTTCCTTTTGTTTTTGTAAGATTTTTAGACTCTTTTACCGAAAAGCTTCACAGACACACGCAATATATATATATATATATATATATATATATATATATATATAATATATATATATATATATTAGAGGGTCTTACCTCATGATGATTTACTGGTGCCACCTTAATCAATTTCCTTGGCATTTCTACGTACGTGCCCGAAATAGTAAATATAGAATCCTCATTCATTTTCATGCCCCTATGCAATTATGAAATGAACGAATGAACGAACGAACGAACGAATCATTACACGACATACATTGCAATTAGCCAAAAGCATTTAGTAAATCTTAAATAGGAGAAAAGTGCTATTTTTGCATTTAAAACGTATTTCAATGCCATTAAATATTTAGAGTTTCCTTAATTTCACTTTTGCTTTTACAATCATCAATTTATTCATGCTTTATTGATCGACGAATGTGTGGGAAATCCACGCAAGGTCGTAAACGAGAATATTCCTAACTGTTACACCACTTTATCTAAGGTTAAAACTTTGAAATACATAATATATATATAATATATATATATATATATATATATATATATATATATATATATATTATATTTTCACGAAACCTTGGAAATTCCCAAGTTAGTCTGAAATGTCAGAAAGAACAATTTATATTAACACCGACAATCCCAAAACAATACATTTCCTAAATAAAACAAATTAATTTTTAAACCACAATTAATCTTAAACTGCGATTATTCTTAAATGAACAAGAATTAGAGAAACTTGAAAGAAAAGCAGTTATCTGAACTGAAGCAGGAGTAACACTCCCTGAAGGGTCTTCTCTGAGGTAACCACTGACGAGACGTAACTCTCATGCGACTTTATATCATGACTGAATAAACTCGACATTTTTTAGCACTTCAATCGATAACATATAATGAAGTGTGTATGCACTCCTTTCACCCACAAATTCCATTATGTGCCTAAGTATCAAGCAACAATTTTACACACACACAATAAATGAATACATATATACATACCAGGTGTCCCAATAAAATGCCCCTACTTCTAAATAAATGTTCTAAGCTGAAAAAAAGGAATCTAGACAAAAACAAAAGAAATAGGTACGTAAAACAGGAGTTTATTAACCTTAATTAAACATCATGTTCAATGTAATCGACATTTTTTACCTAACACAATATTCAACCTTACACAAATGTTTGACATATTTTTGAAAAGAGCTCAGCTGGAATGTTGTTAATTAGGCCTACCTCAAAGACTTTGGTCTTAAGGTCTTTAAACGCCTTAGGCTTGGTAGAAGAGATTCTGCATTTTATGTAACCACAGAAAAAGAAGTCAGGGGGTGTGATATAAAAGGTGAGTATTGAGGCCAGTCCACTGGCAGAGATGGGCATAAATACTTTAAAATGTATTTAAATAACAAATACACGCAAATTTGTATTTAAATACCTAATACATTTCTGTAAATGTAATTAAATATTAAATACATTACTTCAAAAATGCACTTAAATACAATCTAAATACATCCTAAATAAATTCCATTTTCACTCTTTATTACTGTTATAGTAGTTTGAGGCTTCGTATCCGCAACAAAGGCAATCCATAGAGAGGCAACAGAAAGACGGGACTACATAAATCATAATAAACATAACACAGTACAGTTTGGAACAGTTACAGGAAAAATAAGTAAATTCTTAATTTACAAAAAATATGAGACTAAAATACTCCCAATAATGGAAAAAAAAATCCATGATTTTCTGCAAATGTATTTAAAAATGTATTTGAAAATAATGTATTTATAATTACAAAATACATCAATAATAATGTATTTAAATATGCATTTAAATACACTGAAAAAAATGTATTTAGAAATACAATATTCAAATATGTATTTGAGTATTTATTAAATACATTACTGCCCATCTTTGTCCATTGGCTCATAAAGGGAGATCGGTCGCCCGGAAAAATGCTTCCTCAAAACTTGCGAGTTTCACAAGCAATGTGTGGAGGTGCTCTATTCTGCTGAAACTACTGTGAATCTGGGGTAATACAGTTATTTCTATAGCCTAGTAAGGCTTCTATGGCCTTACTAGGCTATAGTCTATTGGTAGTGTAATTCGGTAGAAATCAGGAAAACTTGTTGCTTTAAGTATAAAATGGTGAAAGAACGGCTTTAATATACAGGGTGTCCCATAAGTCCGGCATCATAGGAAAAATAATAAAAAAAGGCAAACAAAAGCTTTTATTTACAGAACGTGCTCAATGTGTCCACCATTGTTTTCAATACACAAATTCAGACGTGATACCCAGTCAGCAAGCACAGGGTGAATGATGTCAGGAATAATGGTGTTACATGCCCCAATAATGCGCTGCCGCAAATGTTCAACACTCCTAATTTTCTCTGGGTATACCAGCGCTTTCAAGTGGCCCTAGAGATAAAAATCTAGTGGCGTGAGATCCGGGCTTCTAGCTGGCCATTCCACAGGCCCTCGACGTCCTATCCAATGACCACGGAATTGTTGGTACAGGTATTCCCTTACTTGGAACCATGTTGGGAAATTTCCTTCTTCGTTCAAGACACTGGGAAATGCTTCTTCCTTGAGCATACGTAGGTAGGTGCCTCCAGTGACATGTTCATCGAAAAAGAGGGGGCCTATGATGCGATCCTTCCAAATGCCACACCATACCATCACCCGAGATGCACCTTGTTCCTTTGAAGAGGTATACCAGTGAGGGTTGTTTTGAGACCAGTAGCGGGTGTTCTGTCGATTTACCTCACCATTTTTATAAAAAACAGCTTCGTCACTGAACAGAATGGTGGACGGGAAATTGGCATCCCGAGCATATTGTTCCGTAGCCCATTCACAAAATTCCATCCGCCGGTCGGGATCATCTTCGCTTAATTTCTGTAGGATCTGAAGTTTATATGGATGCCATTTGTGAGCCTGAAGAATGCGATGGATGCTACTTTTCGACACTCCTGTCTCGGCGGACAATCGCCGAAGAGACTTATTGGGACTTCTGTTAAAATGAGCCAGGATAGTAGTCGCTGTATCATCGTTAAAGGACCTCCTTGAAGGTCCACTGCGTGGTTTATCTTCTATGGATCCTGTTTCCTTAAACTTTGCAACAAGTCTGCTAACTCAACTCTGTGTTATTGGCTCGCGGTCTGGATGCAGTCTGTTAAATTCAGCAGCGGCCTTCTTTGACTCCAATTTCCTATGAGTAGAATTATCTGGATTCGTTCTCCCTTGCTCACAGACATTATGGCTTGTAGAAAGAGAAAAATATGAATTATGGTTTGTAGAAATAGAAAAATATGAATTTCTCCTATGATGCCGGACTTATGGGACACCTGTACAATACTTATTAGTAGAGCTCGGATGTTCAGGCAAAATGCCCTTTTTTTGCTTATTTTGGCGTTTACAGAAAAAGTGCCTAATTTATTTTTCCATTATTTTCTATTATTATTCCATTAGACGCCCAAAATAGACCTATCACTTTCTGATATATATATATATATATATCAAACTGAGCGTGCATTTTTTTTCCTAATGTGAGGAGAGAACTAAGGACGAGCGCCCGCAAAAGTGGCCTCTCCGCAGAATAAGGAGAGAACCAAAGACAGTCTCCAAGGCTCAATGATGCCATTTTTCTTTCTTCTTAATATAAATTTTTAAAAGGTTGTGTAGTGTGTAAGATGCATGTATATGTTGTGAGGAATAGAGGGAGATGTGTTTGAAAGCATGCTGGACTGCTTTCAGGGTAGATGAGACACGGAAAATCAGATCAGCTGAGGACAGTGACAGGAGAAACGGGAGTTTTAGCACTCCCTGTCTCCTGCCTAATGTCTCCCCGGGAGTACTTCTACAGTCTCCTCCTTTCATAATATTGTTATTTTATATTAACCACTTTTTTAATTTAAATCTGTCATTATTGTATAACGAATATTTTCAATACCTACTGTTTTGTTCACTATGATGGCGTTTTAATATGTATTATTTATACGTGTATAATGGTATTATTCTATCCAAAACTTTATTTTTGGAAATGAAATCATTGTTATCATGCGTAACTAATATTTGCATTACCTACTGTTTTGTTCAGTAATGGCTAAGGGCGTTGTAATACTCGTATGTATTATACATATATAAAGGTAGAGTATTCTAGATTTAACGTTTTTTTAAAACAAATTTATAAACGCTTTTTTTTTGTTTTTTTACTGCCTACTTTGAATGTTATTTTGCTTATTTGGCTGCCTTTTTTAAGGGTTTTTAGTGAAGAAGAAACCCTAATAATAAAATAAACAGTACATCCATTATAAAATAATGGGAAAATAAAAATAGGAACGTTTTTTGGGGTTATAAACGTATAACTGCAAATTCTTCCAAATGCAAAAATGCGCATTTACGAGTTCATATAGTGTATTCATCTAATGGTACCCTTGTGTTTGCCAGATAGATTCGAATTAAATGTTGTCCATTAGCTTCATTGCAGGGAGTTTTCTCCGAGTCCGAGGACCCTGGTCGAATCCTGTTGAGGGATAAATTTTGCTCCCTTCTACACAAACACACACACCAAGAGCCTCCACGCTCTCAAAGTGGGTAATTCCCGACGTACCTCGAGCGGAGGTACGTGGTTAGCATATCTGACAGGCAATTGGATGAGCCCGGGTTCGATTCCTGGAAGGTGCTTTATTTTTCATTGCTAGTTTCTCCTCTTCTCTTGTGCGGACACTTCTAAAAAGCGTCGTTCTTTACAATATAATATATATATATATATATATATATACATATATATATATATACACAGGGTGTTTCATAACATGTGCGACGCACTTTCATGATGGATTCAGGACCTGAAAACAATGAAAAAGTTTAGATAAACATTCCCGAAATCGCTTTGTTTTCGAGTTACAGCCCGTGTTGTGTTCCAGCAATTCTTTCCGCAAACTGTTTAAAAACACGGCTTGCCGATAACAGTGTGTAACACTGATTCTGCTTATATAGAATTTTTTGTTTTTATATGCATTTGTGGGCGCTGAGGCCAAATCTGGCCTTGGTTTGTGTGTATCAGCAATGGTTTCAGAGATAATCCATTTTTCATGTTTTACCAGTATACAGTAATGTTATTATGGCGCAGCAATATCAGAATAATCAGGAATTGTTGAGAACAATCCGGATGTTCGTTGACAGTTTCTTGCTCTAGAAATTGCCCGAAACTTCCACTGTGCTATATAAAGAAGAGCGCAGAGTCTGAGAAGTCAGTAAGTGTGAGCACACAAAGAAAGCAAGTTGTTTGTCTGATGGTTACCAGCACTGAGGTACTGTGTTTCTGTGCTGACGATTTGAGTGTTATCGATCCTTTTTTATTGTGAACATTATTTCAGTGTTGTGAATACATCTTTTTTCTGGAATCTGTAATCTGTTGCAGATTTAATAACTCTTCTCTCTATATCTGCAGGTTATGATTAATGTAGTACAGTTTGGTAAAGAGAATGGCAACTAGAGCTTGTAAACATCGCCGGATATATTCTGCTACGTTTGTGGGTATTACATAGGCCCCAAGCAAGTATCGCACAAGATTGTGAAAGGCACCAAGTTCTGGATCGCGTATCGGCTCTATTTTGGTATGCCTATGGGTGACCAAGATAGGCCTTGGGCACCCCATGTGATCTGTGGAAGCTGCCGCTCCACACTTGAAGGGTGACTGCGGGGAGTACGCAAGGCAATGCCCTTTGCGGTACCCAGAATATGGAGAGAACCAAAGAGCCACCACGACGATTGCTACTACTGCATGGTAGATGTTTCTAAGTACAGGAAAGTTAAAGGAAGGCAGATTCTTCAGTATCCAAGCATAGCGTCGTCCATACTGTAGCTCCTACACCACATGGCGAAGGTCTTCCAATACCACTGTGGGTCATTATGTGTCGATTTTTCTTAGTGCTGATGCTCTTCTACATATATATATACTTATATAGCTATGCCTATATTTTGTTTCTTTGCTTTGCAGGTTGAAAATGAGGATGCAGCTAGCTCATCTGAGATGTCGGCTGGTGAGGACAGTCATGATGAAGAATATACAGTAACTTTCAGTACAAACCCTCACTTTTCAAATCAGAGGGAATTGGACGACTTAATTAGAGATTTGCGTCTGACGAAATCAGGGTCTGAGCTTCTGACCTCCAGACTCAAAGAGTGGAATTTGCTTGGAGAGGACTGCAAGAGCACTGTATACCGAAAGCGGCATGAAGAGTTTGCAAGGTTCTACGATGTCAATGGCTTTCTCTGTTATTGCAGCGAGGTTAATGGTCTATTCACAGCTATTGGGTTAACACATATACCCTCAGAGTGGCGCTTGTTTATTGACGGTTCAACTCTAAGTTTAAAAGCTGTTCTACTCCACAATGGGAACAAATAGCCATCTATACCAATTGCACATTCTGTTCAAATGAAAGAGGACTATGAAAATGTTAAACAACTGCTCACTCAAATCAGGTATGACCAATATAACTGGGACGTGTGTGGTGATTTCAAAATGATTGGTTTCCTGTTAGGTTTACAAGGAGGATTTACTAAATATTCATGTTTTCTTTGCCTGTGGGATAGCAGGGCTTCAACTGAGCACTATAAAACAGTTCAGTGGCCTCCACGTGAAGGACTGCAACCAGGAAAGTACAATGTACTCAGGGAACCTCTTGTGAAGCCTGACATAGTTCTGCTACCACCTCTCCATATTAAGTTGGGTCTAATTAAACAGTTTGTAACTGCGTTAGATTTTGGAGGGGAAGTTTTCCAACAGATTCGGGTCATGTTCCCTAAACTCTCTGAGGCCAAAGTCAAGGCTGGCATCTTTGTAGGACCACAAGTCAAGGCGCTGTTGAATTCAAAGAACCTTGAAGCCAAGATGACTCCGATCGAAAAAGAGGCTTGGTGTGCTTTCCGTGATGTGGTTCGTGGGTTTTTAGACAACCATAAAGCACCAAACTATAAGGAGTTAGTGTCAAACTTGATTAAGTGCTATGGCAAAATGGGGTGCCATATGTCTTTAAAATTACACTATCTGCATTCACATCTAGACTTTTTTCGTGATAACCTGGGCGATGTGAGTGAAGAACATGGCGATAGATTCCATCAAGATAGGGAACAATGAATCCCTTCAATACCAACATCTGTGTTCACAATAAGACTACCGCAATCTCTCGTAGTTGGAAACTTCAATGTTTCATTCTTCGCAAACACCGATAAATTTGGAACGTGATTCGTTCACTATTCCTCTCTCTCTGAAGTGTATTCGCATCGATTTTAAGTCAGTGACGTGACAAAGCCCCTAAACCTGTCTACTTCTATTAGGGCTTGTGACTCGAAGTATACTAGTACACTAATAGGCGCGTCTATCGGCTTGGCGAATTCCAATCTGACTGAGATGTTTCCACTCTGTTGTGGACTTAAGTGTGTATTTACAGTTTTACACTAGCAAATAAGTCAGGTGTGATGTCAAACGGATAAAGGTTAAATTGATTGATGAATTCTTTCTGCGTTACGCCAATCCCGAGTTCATCACAATCATCTGCAATATGGGCCAGATTACTATATGCTCTCGCGCAAAGCTGGAACTCAGCGTCTGATGAGTAGTCCATATCCAATGTTCCTCCCAACGCAACGCCATTAACGTAGAGTTATATTTTTAAGGCCGAAATTCTCGAATTTAAAGGCACTCTTTTCATATTTTCCACTCACGGAATTGTGTTCCTGCATTCCAATTAATATCCTTTTAGGTAGATTTCCCAGGGCTATGTTTTCTGTTTCGATGCTAACCCTACTGGCACCGTGCATACTGTAGTTTGATCTGTACTGTGTTAATTGGGTATTTTACTGTGGCGTGGAGTAAATTTTTCTCAATTTCTCTCTTTTGGTGAAATTAATTTCACTCGCCGTACGCGGAGGTATGTCTCCATAATGTGAAACACAATGGGTTTTGCTCCCTCTTATTGATCAGCAGCCAGATTTAAACAGAATTGAGGATTCGTGCGGGTGAGCTTTATTTTCTTATCCATCCCATTCACAAGCAAATTCTCCTGGAATGTGAAATCTGTATGCAGACATCCAAAACACTCATACATCTTTTTAGAATTTTTAAATTTGTCCTTTATACTACTTTCGTCTTTAGTTTGATAATAGCCCTCGGCACTTAAAAAGGCATCCTTCGCTTCTTTGGAAAAGTTCAGCACATTTTCCAGATAAGTTTGAAGGTGATAGTACCCGGTTCCTGCCGATATGTTGACCTGATTTAAATATACGTCACGCTGGTTCAATATGGAGAGCAGAAAGTTCGTTTCAGGGTATACAGCATATTTGTCATCGCAGTCCGTTCCATCAGAATGGGCTATACGTAGTTTAGTGTACATATGCACACAGCTTGGGTCAAAACAGTAAGGGCCTGAGCTGCGTATCACGAATTCTATAGGGGCACTCGGGGAACTAATTGTGTTTAAATAGTTAATTATAATCAATTTACTATGTTCAATAGAAACTTGAGTTCGGTGCATGTCAAAGAGGGATAGCTCCGATTTACAACATTGTGAACTACAAATAGTAAGCAAACTATCATTCATGAGATCAGTGTCCTTAGCTTATATCAGTCAAAAAAATGGTCAACCATAGGTTTCATTCGCTTAGAACACTTCTTTTTTGATATCCTTTTACGTTTAATGCCACGTGGTGGTAATCCCTTCTTCCGGACAGCCCTCCTCCTCTTCCCACCACCACGCATTTTTCTCTTTGCATCTTTGACGATTTCGTCCCGTGAACGCTTCAAGTGTTTTTTTAGTGCTTCTTTAGGTTTAGCCCCAGCCAATATGTCTTGTCGTGTTAAGACCTGATTGCAACGCTTTCCTCCCGAGGTATCTGGCACCCCTCTTCAGCAAAGGGACAGCCGAACGTAGTATGGTTGAAAAAATGGATCCAAGTCCACTACCACGCTGGTATCTCATCCCTCGATAGATTGTGAAAGGCTTTCTGTCCATTATAACTCAGTGCGTCGAAAGTGCAGCTTCACTGTTAAGCTCCCATCACCGAATGGGAAATTTTTTCCCTCAATCGTTCTTATATATATTGAGATATTGGTTATTAGATTAGTTGCGACATTCACATAATGGGGTCTGTCATATGTAATACTCAAACTCTTCCCTCTATGGTTGGGAATGTGAGCAATGCGTAGCAGGCGTGCCTGGGTATCCCCAACAAACTGGTGCTCCACTATATTGCTGTAAATATAGCACATGTCTGGGGTGTATAGCCAGCAACCAATTTCTCCAATTTCATCTGATACATTAGGCTGGACAAGTCATGTTGTACCTCGTGAAAGGTATCTCTTTGGAAGGCTGATCGATATCGCCCCTCGGTTATAATTTTGAACAGCCCTTTGTCTTTAATATTTCTGTTAGCCTTTGATTTTAGGATTAGAGTATGTGCAGGGTTTTCTTTGTTTACGATTTCGTATACTAAATCAGCCGTAAGATTTGAGTTTTTTAAACTTACGTTTAAGTCTCCACAACATCCTCAGCCGCACCATAACGGCCCGGACCTAGTGTTACTACTGTACTGTAATACCGTGCATCCTCAGTCCGGGCGATACGTATAGTTTCATCCCGAGTTACCCCGGCTTTTTCACACTCATCAAGGTCTCTAAGAATCGTAAAAACGGGATCTTTATAATCAATATTTAAAAAGAGGGTGTCCAGCTGAATTTCGCATATCCCCACCTCATACGAATCACGACCCAATTCAATAGGTCCATGGAGTTTTGTTACAAAGCCAGGGTGGTGTTAGGATGCACAGACAGGGACCAGGAGGAGGGTAGTGTGACGAAGAAATGGTTAGGCTCCATGTTGCATACTATTTAAGCTTCATTATTGCATCAGCTTTTATATAGGTGTTGAAGCTTTCTGGGTACCCTAGACATTTCACCAGGTACATTTTTCTGTTTCCTGAACCTTTGCTTCCTAAAAATTACTCAATTTTAAACACATTTTTTCCTAAATTAAATGTCATTTTCTGCAACTCTGCGGTAAACGCCTCCTGCGATTTCTTCCCCATTCAAATCTTCAACGTAATGCAACATTATCTCGCCTTTAGGTCTCATAGCCCTAACTTTAAAAATATGATGTGTCCAGCCTTGCTCAAATCCCTTCGCGAATTTATTTCACGAACGCGACGACAGCCTTACATAATCATTGATTTTGAAAAGCGCAGTGTGGTGGTGGTGTTCCATCTCTTCTCACATCAGGCACATGGCGCGTACCTCTTTCTAAAATCTCATTAGGTGTTCCAATCGTGCGAAGGTGTGAGCGGTTGTAGGATGAGGCCAAGGATTCCAGAATGTCTGGAAATCTGTACGTGTTTTTATGTGTAAAATAGCGGTGCATGCGTTCCTTTATGGTACGTTGAACTCTTTCAGCTAAAGATGCCTTATGTATAGAATTGGTAGTGTAGTAGCTGATATTAAACTCTGTCAACATGTTCTGAAAAGCTCGGCCTATAAAATCTTTCCCCATATCCGTACAAAAATAGCCAGGAACCCTGTTTTCTTTCAACATCAGCGTTTTGGTGGCTTTAGCAACTGTTTCAGGCGATTTATTTTTCAGAGGAATTAGCCACAGATATCTAGAGAATACATCTATTATGAATAGGATGTAGCGGTAACCATCGTTATACACTGAATATCTTTGCATGTCTTAAATCTGCTTGCCAAATAGAGTCAATCGAAGCAGCTGTTGTCTTGGCTGTTTTAAACCTTTTTCTCACAGGCTTATGAAGTGTATAAGCATCGTGCTCCCGCAAAAACCTCTCAACTTTTTTCCCTACTCCATCATTGTAAACACTTCTGTACAGTCTATCTACGCCTCCGTAGGAGGCTGGGCTAGAAATGTCATAATAACGTCTTCTTAATATGTTAGCCATTTGCGTATTTTAGAGGCACGTGGGTAGGGTTGACCGTTGTTTAACCTCTTCTTTCTCCTCTTCAGAGGTGTTACCGCCGGGGTGATGGCGTTTCAATTGTGGCATGTGCGATGCATGTTCCAAGTCTTTTAACCTGTTCAGATTTTATCATTGCTTTGGGGATATTTATCTGTTGTAGTCTTGCTTTAATATGCTTCCATCCTGATGGTGAGGGCCTATCCCACTTTCTCACCAGATCATGGACGATGTCTACGATATTCGATCCCTGTACCTTTGCTCCTTCCACAATGATCTCACCTGTATCGGTCCACTGTATGTTGGGATCCTCATTCAATAGATTATAAAGACTTAAACCTTTATTCCTCAATGTATGTGGGAGGGTGCTTTTTAATACATGCTCGATATGTTGTGGGCCGACCCGTTATCTTTGGTTGGTCAGCTCTATCGTCGGCACAGGCCCTATGTCACCATCCCATCGTTGTCCGTGCTGTGCCTAATAACCACGGGAATCTCTGTCGGATTCTTATAATTTTCGTACTCGTGAAGAAATTTCTGCAGAGCTTCTTGGTATAAGATTCTTTTCTCATCAGGTGTTTTTTCACTGTTTAATAGGGCTAACAATTCGCTTTCCATTCTTTTAAGCCTGCTTTTACGGGGTTCTAGAACCGTGTCTGGATTCTTTGAACTTTGCAGTGAAGCATACACCTCGTGTGGAATCACTACCACTTTCTTCATTATATTAATCTAGTCAGTAAAGGACCCAAAACTGAAAATAAGATGGGGAGGAATGACCCTCCTCTTTGTACAATAATTCGTTTTTCTTCCCCACAGTTTGACTTTTACGAGCGAGTGCACGTATTATGTTCTTGTAACGGCGTAGGCGAGCCTTCTGGGGGTTTCATTGATACATTGCAATTTATAACGTTAAGACAGATTTCACAGATGCATTTTAAAAAGTCGGAGTCGATATTTTTAGCAAACATCTGTTGCATTGCCCGGGGCAGTCGATGATAGATTTTTATTAATTCATGGTATTTCTTTAGCCTCTTTGTCATTCTGGAATATACACCGTTTCAGGCTCGTTTGGAAATATATTCGTTCTTAGAAGCACCCTAAACGTGTTTCGCGGATGAAGGTCGCAAGCAAATATCCGTAACGCGGGCTTGTAGCTTCTTTAAACTTCCAAAAACTCCTTACGCTGATTCGGAAACATTTGATTGGCTAATACCCCAATTTGTGATACATCTCTACGTTGCGCGAATAAGACTAGATATTGTGTATTTCAGGACACATCGCGCATGTATCTATTTTTGAAAAATAGATTCTGATAGATGAAGAACACGCTTATGTTAAGATGGTGGGAGAATACTGCAAATGTCTCGGCAAACGTTTTATCCTCTTCAACATGAGATCGTCAATTACAATGACTGTATGTTCATTTCCCTTTAACGAATTAACGTCATATACACCTTTGTATATCATCTTGGTACTCGTTGAACACTGATTGATACGTTGAATAGCACCATATAACTTTATGCACAAATTTTGAGAACATCTCTCCCTTTTCTTCAATGATTTTAAGCATAAACACAGTTTTACCACATCCTGTAGGGCCAGATATAATAAATGTGGATGGGCTCGTGAACCTGAATTTTTCTACAGAATCCATTTGTAACACGTCACACTCCTTAGTAGGTCATTTACAAAATATATAAATATTTAAGTGATGATCCTTATATTCTACAGTCTTGTTTTTCTCTTCTCCCACAGAACCGTGAATGACGATGAGGTACAGCACCCCATCATCGATATTACAGATGACCCCGACGACAGTGTAGTTATTGTCACAGACTCTATCGTCACTGCCGAGTCCACACACCAACGGTACCTGTAGCACGCGATAATTCAAAGCGGAGACATGAAGAGCCCTCCATGTCTAGTATAAAGCGTGCCAAGATTGCACCAGTTGTTAGACCCCAGTAATAGAGCCCCCAACCCTCTACGTCTTACGGCACAACCCCCACAATAGTACCTTCCTCAAATATACCCCGTTATTCCTTTTCAATTCCGGGTACATCCTCCACAGCAGCAGCAGCTTCTCCTTCTGTAGAGGATGGCATAGCATTCGAGTTGGTGCGCACCGATACCCCCACCCCAGCCTTGATTAGAACTCGATATATAGTCAGGGTTGATCCTAGATCCATGTATAGCGACGAACGTGAAGTCAGGACGAGGCTGTCCTTCGGGTTCGGGTCAGATGACGGAGATATAGATGATTTTTGGGTAGTAATACCATTCAGACGCTTGGCAGCTGCAGACAGAAAATATATATTAGGCCGTATAATGCAAGCCTCTCAAAGTAGTATAGCCTTCAATATGGACAACTTCACGGTAAATATTGACCGTGTATTCCGTGTTGCGGGTCATAGTGCCACATCTTATACTCTTAACTTCAATTCTCAGGCTATTTATAGACGGCATATAAACGCCGATCGTGGTTGCGGCTTTATTGCAGTAGTCTTAGCCCGTATGTTTACTGTACTAAATACACGGGTCAAACACATTTGGTTGCCTACGGTAGTGGAGCGTGCCCGTTAACTAGCTGTAGAATGTAAACTTAAGTTTGACTGTAATATGGGTCCTAAAGAGCTGAGAAGGGTAGAACAGGAAATGAATGTTCGTATAGTTGTATTTGGAATGGATGATCGTCGTAGGACTGTGTTTTTAAAAGCAATGTGAGAGATCGTACAAGACCCCTACTCATTTTATGACAGTCAGGAACAACGTATCTACCCATCCGTAATATAAGGGACCTTTCCGCGAGTTATGATAAAAGTCGAAAATATGGACGACATCATGATTTGTGTATGGGTTATATCGAGTTTGCGGATGATATAGTGAAACATTATAAAGATTGCAACATGGTATGTGAGCAGTGTTAAAGCTCCAAATGTGAAAGCTGTGTAGTTAAAGCTGAGAAGAGGGATTGTGATGTGTGTAGACGCACATTTTTCAATAATAACTGTTTTGAGCTCCATAAATCAATTGGCACATGCAGGAAAATGAGAATCTGTGAATGTCTTTCATATGGAGGATAAGTGGGGGAATTTCAAGCACAAATGTGATTAAATTCACTGTTCTACATGCCATGAGAAATATAAGGCGGTTGGAGTAAAGCATGTATGTTATATGAAAGACGCTAAGCCAAAAAATAGCCCTGGCATAACTGTGTACTACGATATAGAAACATACACGAACGCTGAAACCAGAGAGGTTATTCCACATTTACTTGTAAGCCAGACTATCTGTGATGAGTGTATGGAGATCGAGTGTGATGAGTGTCACAAATGTGGTAAACGGACAAACGTTTTTAAAACGAATGTCCACAATAGCCCTGTGAAACTCTTTGTATCCTATATTGTCGAGTTCGCGGACAAGTTAAAAAAAATGACTGTATATTCTTGCCCATAATGGTGCAAAATTTGACACACAGTTCCTTTATGAGGAGTTGCTTGAGCACGAGTCATCTGAGATATTTACAGAGGATCCCTTGGAAAGAGGCAACAAACTAATACAGATGCAAATAAGGGGTAAGGTGATGGGCGTAGCCGCTGAAGTTTCAAAAGGATATTTCCCTTACACATTCCTCACTAGCGAAACTTTAAATTACGTAGGACTACCTCCACCCAAACATTACTTTAACTATGAATGTATAAGTACAGATGAACGTGAAGATTTTGACCGCTACTACAAAAGTTTTAATAAAGATAATCCTTACAATATAGCTGATGAATGTAAGCGTTATTGCGTGAAGGATGTGCGCGTGTTTAGAGTATGTTTCCAGGCCTTTAGAACGATGTACATAGGCCGTTTCAAATGCGATCCGTTGCAAGTCGCAAGCACGATCGCCTCATTATGTTTTACGATGTTCAAGAAACTTCATGCCTAATGACACCTTAGCCGTTATTCGTAGAAACAGTCCCCCAGTTATGGGCACAAGGCTATTTACTGGCTCATACACATACAGCAGCAGACAGGTGTACATATAAAGCATGCCCGCAAACACGGGGGAAGTACCCATTAAGGTTAATGGTCATGTTTTTTGGGTTGATGGTCTAAGCGAAAACCGTGCCACTAGTGAGAAGACTGTGTACTCCTTTAACGGTTGCTGGTGGCACGGATGCCCCCGTCCTGAGTGTGGAATCGTCGGAGATATCCACGGTAGATCTCCTGCCGACAGTCTTGCGTGGACTCGCACCCGCGATCAACTTATAGGCTCCCAGTTCACTCAGAAAGCCTTGTTGGAACATGAGTATGATGCACGGATGGAAACAGATGGATAGTACCGTGAAGAAATAAACACGATGAAACGTTCAAGAGTGCTGGATCCTCTCAAATGCGGTGATAGCTTGTTCGGAGGGCGTACAAATCCCTTCAAGCTATAATTTCCACCTATGGAGGGCGGGAAACTCAATTACTACGACTTTTCTTCATATCCCTACGTGATGAAGAACAATCCGTACCCCGTGGGTGCACCTGAGAAACTGGTGGGACCTGACCTGCCCACCATCGAGGTGTTCTCAACAAATTTGAACGGGTACTATTTCGGCCTCTCTCTCGTACATGTGCTCCCCCCACGCGATTTATGGATGCCGATCTTACCCGTCGTTATAGACCACAAGCTCATGTTTCCCCTGTGCGTGAAGTGCGCAGAGGAGAACAATGGGGACTGTAATCATACAACCACCAGCGTAAGATCAGAGGTGTATATACAAGCCCAGAGCTGGATCTAGCTGTTCGCAATGGCTACATAATATTGAAGATACATGAGGTGTGGAGGTTTCAGAAGCTACCCAACCTTTTCACGCCATATATAAACGCTTTTTTGAAGGATAAGGTAGAAGCATTAGGGTATTCGCGGAGTTGATACCGAAGATGAAAAATCGGCTTATATTCAACGTTACCGTGACCGTGAAGGTATACAGCTTGACCGTTCTCAAATTGTAAAGAACCCAGGCAAGCGCTTTAGTGCAAAATTGTCTAAACAGTCTTTGACGAAATTTGCACAGAATAGAATACTGGCAAAGGGAACGTTTATTTGGCATAAAGTTATAGTGAACTCTGGGATTATGCCAACGCTCCCGATAAAGAGGTCATGGAGATCGTGAATGTAGGTAATACTTACATAATAAAGTACAACAATACCGAATTGGCCACAGATACCTCACGGGTTACAAACATACCTGTAGCCAGCTTCACAACAGCCTACGCACGCATCAAACTTTGGGGCCAATTGCATTCTCTTGGAAGGAGGGTTTTGTAAGTGTGATATTCACAGCGAGGGAGGGTGAATACATGCCTCCTATTGGTGAATTCCTCGGAGAGTTGTCTGATAAGATCAAGGATGAGTATGGAGACATCGCATACGCCGACTCTCTTGTTTCAACAGGGCCAAAAACTTACGGGGTACGGGTGAGGGTGGGGGAGGATATGAAATATATCGTGAAGGCTAAGGGTATCACTCTCACTTAGGCGAATCGGCGGGTCGTTAATTTTGATTCGTTGAAGGATCTAATGTGCTTGGATGATGAGGGCGACCAACCATCCCAACTAACTGTAAGGACCCACAGTTTTCGGGCGCAGAAGCTGGGGTGTGTGAAAGAACTTAGGGGTACCAAGGTGTGCTATAACACTATAGGAAACGTTACCAAGTGCCTTGTACCTATGATACCGTACCCTTTGGATACCATAATATTTGATATGTCTATTGTTAACGATATGTTTATTTATTACACGTATTTGTAAATATATATATACACACCTTGAATAATTAGTTTATTAAATAAATCGTGTTTCAATTAGCGGTTCACTTTCCCCTTTGTGTGTGTGTGTGTGTGTGTGTGCGTGTACAGGCGAGAATCCTAAGCTCCGCCCAGCGTATGTATAACAAAGTTCTAAGCTCCGCCCACCTGTATGATCGGTCACGTGACTCCTGCCTGCTACTACCTGGGCATCTCTCTTCCCTGTGTGCTTAGTTGATCGCTGCAAGCCCTGGATCTCAGACGTGTATTTTCCCACTTAGACGAAAAATAGTAATGGCTACCTTTAATATTGCGTGTTCGACGTATATGAAGTGGTATTGGGCAAAGTGTGGAGGTAAGGTTACTGAATGGCTCCCTATTCCACCCTCCTTTGATACTTTTAAGGTTACACTGAATTGTGCGAAAACAAGAGGTACAAATACTCTACGGCTATTCTGGCGAGAGCATTGCAGGATTTCGTGGTACAAGTGATGTATTGAACTATGTTGTAGGCCTAAACTTTATAAAAGCTTATATATACACCGTGAATTAGAAGAAACCACGTACACAAGAGAAGCAACGGATATGGTTAATGAGTCTTGTTGTTGAGTGGTGCGACAAGCGGTATTATATGCTGCATCATACCGAGTATTCGTACCCTGCGACTGAGAATATAAATCTTGTCATCATGGAGAATCTGAAGTATTTTTACCACTACATTAATGTAATTATATCATGAGGAGGTTTGTAGTGAGGTTGTGGCTAAAGGTCTGCGTGAGTATTTAACAGAATTTAGAGGCGAGTATCGTATGCTAAGCAAAAAGGAAAAATATGGTCACGTTTCTCTGAAATAGTGCGCCAGTGTGTGATTAAATTGTTTAGTTTGTGAAATTCCCCCTGAACGAAAATGTCTGGTGCGTTTTCCGGGGAGTGGGAGCGATAAAACATTAAAGCCAATATTGCTTCATGTATCGGAAATTTTCTCAAAACACCTACCTACAATGCCATACACGTTTCATCAGCTTATGGTGTGACTCACTCCTCCCGTCAAGCCGATCAGCTCGCCTGTGGCTCATAGTCATCTCAGAGCTTGAACCGACTGGACGTGCGCTCCTCGAATACGATGGAACTTCCTTTGAGAAGCATTCTCAATGCCGTGTACGATGAGTCTGTGACGAAGTCATTGCGCGTGTTCAGGTGTAAAACCGATGCCATTAACTATGTACTGGAAACTTGTAGACAAACAAACTCTGGTAAACGGAATGTTGTTTATTTAAGTGTTGAGGAGATGAACAGTCTTCGTGGTAGTTGAGAAGTGGAGTGAAGATCGTTATAAAATTCCTGCAGGAGTAGGTACAAGAAAGCAGATTAGTGATACCCCCTCATATGCCACTGTTTGTACGTTGTGTATAAATAACGATCAGCCATGCATTGATACGATGCGGAAGATGTGGAAGAATGCTTCTGATGATAACGTTCTTGTCCCTAAGCGAAACCGTTTCATCCTCGACAGAATGTTTGAAATCGTCGGTTTCCGCAAGCTGAAGCCTATATTAGACGCGCGTATTACGGATATATTTTGTTTTGATACAGTTCTTGAATACGCACACACCGCTCTGCTCGACGGGTTTACCGAGTGTAGGACTGAACAAGGCGAGAATGGTCTAGAGCTGGATGCTTATTTAAAAGGTTCAGACGCTTTGAAATTATCATGAACTTTGGTACAAGACTTGAGCGGTACAGGGCTGGGCTCACCTACACCGTTCACCCTGAAGAACTATTTCTTTATGTAAGCAGCTGTCGTTACGACTTAGAAGATTATTTCAACTGCCGCTATGCAGTGTGAAGAGTTCACGATTGAAAAGCTCGGGTCGGTTAGAATAAACCCTCGATTGGAAAGGAGTGTTTATAAACTTGCATTTAATAATGATGTTGTGGCTAACGATGGCCTCTTTCTACGTGCTTTTGAATGTATTCTAGCTGCGTTTAGAGATAACTTGCCAACCGAATTTAAAGTGAGCATAAAAATAGTATCGAATGATATGAAGGCCATTTACGTAGAGTATAGGTATCCATATAACGTGAGCAGTGAAATAATGTTAAATCGTATTTACTGTGTAGTGCAGAGCAATAATGATGACTGTAGACTTGATTACGTGCGAGTTTAGTGTTTTAGTTAAGCGCAGAGAAAGATAAAGTATTTTGATGTATATTTATTTTCAATATATTTAATTATTTAATGTAATTGTGTGTTTGTGTGTTTGTGTATATATATATATATATATATATATATATATATGTGTGTGTGTGTGTGTGTGTGTGTGTGTGCATTTCTCCTGCACTATTATTTTGATGGGTTATACTTCATCGTTTTGTATTATATTTTTTTTTTTTTTTTTGATCATATATATTCCATCGTTTGTATAGGATTGTATATTTATTCTCTCTATATTTCATGAAATTGATTCCAATAATTCGTCTAAATAAACAATGATGTAATGGTGTTTTATTTAATTCTTTTGGTTGTATATATAAATGATATTATTATTTAATTATATGTATACCAAATGGCTGGTTACGACTTCTAAACCGAATGACGGATTTCTAAGCCAACTGTCAAGAATATATGCATTAAATAAATAGCGCTATCTGGCAACTCAACCCTAATAATGTACACCTGAACAAACCATTTACGCTTTCTAAGCCAGATTAAGCCTTCTAAACCGACTGACGGATTTCTGAACCAACTGTCAAAAATATGTTTTAATTAAATAGCGCAATCTGGCAACTCAACCATAATAATGTACACATGAACAAGCCATTTACGCCTTCTAAGCCAACTGGCTGATTTACACCTTATAAGAGCGGGCGCTCAGATGAACTCTCATTATGCGTCTGGCTGGAGCCAGGCGAACACCCCTCTCTCCTTAGGTTAAGTTTCCCCTTTGCGGGATGAGGGCATCCCTCCTTCTCCTTTCTCTCAGGTTAAGCTTACCCCTTTGGGGGGAGGTCATCCTCCCTTCTCCACCAAAGTTCCCTCCCACTCCCCCTTTGCAGCATTGATTTGTTGCATAACCCCTGCCCCTTCATCGCATAACCTCCTCCCCCTTCATTGCATAACCCCCTTGCAATATTCCCCCTCCCCATTTGCTGCATAACCTACTGCAACATTGATCAACATAACATTGCAACATTCTTGCACTCGTCCATTTTGCGCTCATACTGCTAGTTTTCATACGAAGTTAAATAAGAATTTTAACCGAGAATCTTAGCCATAAAATTTTTTTAACTTAAGAAATAAAAACAGACCAAAACGGGTGAATAAATTCAGCCACTCATGAATTTTCTCACTGATTTCTTTCTTTGAGGTCAAGAGTCTTTCTCTTTCAACGCAGAAGAACAATGCCGTCATTTTATTTCATTTCCCTTTTGAAAAATAAATTTTGCCTCACCTCACTTCTGCCACAAAGAATATCATGATTATTGTCATTCATACGGTTTTCGAGCAAGAACCACTCAATGTATAAATCACATATACACGGTGGCCTAAAAGTAAAAAGTTTCTACAATGGTACGCAATTTACTGGGTAATTTTTTTAGCAACCCTGTATTTTATATATATATATATATATATATATATATATATATATATATATATATATATATAGTTTGAGGCTGAGGCGTACCGTACCGAAGGTGAGGGCGACAAGGGCGATCGCCCCCCACCCCCTTGAGCTAATACATTATTATTTTGATTATTTTTACGTATTTATTTACATATTCAATTAAATATTTTACATATTTAATTTCATTATTATTTCATTATTCTTATGTTAATACAAATCTGAGCATCCTAATTGCGGTTTGCATTGAATATTATTATGTTACTAATCAGATTTTTATCATAATTTTTATATGATTTTTATATTTTTATTCATAATGTGTCTTAGCAGTAGCTAGTTAATCATCTCTAACTGAACGATAAGCTCATCATGAACGTACATAAAAATTATTTATTTCTATTTCAATTATACTTCTACGATTAGGTCCAAGTTCGCCCACACCCCTTGGCAAATTTCTGGGTACGCCCTTGGTTTGAGGTGCAGGAAGCGTTTACTTATAAATGAAGATCATAAACAGTTTGACGATGTAGATTTATTTGCAAAGTTTACAGTAATGCTTTCACCATTTGCGGATTATATATATATATATAATCTGTAAATAGTGAACACAGACCGTGCATGGAACAAGGAACTCTTCTGGGAAAATTAAATGCACTATAGTCCGAATAAGTAATGTTGTGACAAACACTATAGTTTTTCTTTTTTATGATGTTAGCCCGACGTGGGTAACGAGTCACTCGCAGAGAGGCCCCAAAAATATAGCTTCCCTCACCAGCTATCTGCAAAGCAGATAGGATCCAGCTTTGGGACAGGATCTAGAAGTTACAGCTACACCTAGCCTACTATCTCCAGAACCGCAACATTAGCAAAAGACTCGTTGCATTCGTGTCAGATTGAATACATCAAAGAAAAAGGGGTAACTATTGTATTTTTAGCCAAAAACCAAAACTTAAAACTCAACTGGCAAAATTGAGCGTCCACTTTTCAAGGCACGTAACATGTGCCCCGCGTCGGGCTAACATCATGAAAAAGAAAAACCTATAGTGTTTGTCATTTACCATTACTTATTAAGACTATAGTGGATTTAATTTTCCCAGAAGAGTTCCTTGTTCCATGCACGGTGTGTGTGTGTATTAGGAAAAAACCTCAGGGGACCATTCTGAGATCAATCCCATATATATATATATATATAAATATATATATAGATTTTTATTGGGGTTGTTTAACCTCCTTCGCAACATTTAAGGTCATACGGCGGAGGGGACCTACAGCTTTACGTAGGATCCGAACCACGGGTCGCTACATAATCTGGGCGCGGAGGACGGTCTCCCATCCAGCTACTACCCAGACCCAATGTCGATTAACTTCGCTGATCTTCGGGAAGCGGTGTTATGACATTGGCCACGACGTAGCCAGAGAGAGAGAGAGAGAGAGAGAGAGAGAGAGAGAGAGAGAGAGAGAGAGAGAGAGAGAGAGAGAGAGAGTCTGTTACCAGAGGAAATTAATGTTCTCTCTTTTGATTCAGGTTTATACAATCACTGATGAACAATACGACCGATTACAGCCGTCAAGTGAAAGTAAAATTAGTTTTAGTATACAGTATGTAGCTTCCTCTGGGGGAATTTAAAGTCGGTTGTGTGCGAGACAAAACCACGAACTTTTCAACAGTTAAAAGGCAACATACAACAAAAATATAAGATCAGTAAGGATGTCCTACATAACGTTCAATGTACCTTACGTGATCCAATTAACCCTGTGTCAACATTTGAATGGCATCCAGTTTCAATATTTAATGTCATCATGACAAATAAAAATTAATCTTTCAGGGTAACGGACTTTTGTTACACCTATATATATATATATATTTTTTTTTTTTTTCTTTTTTTCCTCTTCGATAAGTTAGTGTTTCTCGCTCGAAAAGAATGTAATCTAGTGGAAACCATTTCTTGGCTGAGGAGACGCGTTTACTCTCCGTAGATTCGATATCGAAACTTGTTTCATGTCTCTTTTGTTCAACGAAGCCACAAAACCACCGAAGGAAATCCGACATGTACGATGTGACATGAAGCAATTTGCATATGTATTCGTGAGTCAGATGAACGTGTCATACATAGTCATTCCGTATTTATGGACGTATTCTCATACACAACTACTTCCATTATATTAAGCCATACGAATGGGGACTCATAGTAGGAGAAATAAATGGTTGTGTGTGTGTGTGTGTATACATATATATATACAGGGTGTCTCAGAAGTCGTACACCAATGGCTAATGTAGCTTCATTCAAATTTAATTATTTTAAGATAGCTTTTTTATTAACTGTACATACTATTAATTTTGGAGCAAGTGTAGTTTACGTCACAAAAGGACACACAAACTACACTAGGTCAAAGTTGGGGAACATAAACTACACTAGGATCTTCAGGAGACATTTTTTAAATGAATCCATCAAATAAAACGTTAAAACTAACGAAAATATTACGACTTAACCTAATCAATCGTCAATTTATGTATATAATAGGGTGGTCCCCAAAATCGAAGTTGTTTATTTTTTTGTGCTCAGTGTTTATTTGGTTCCTTTCCCCAAGAAAACACTGCATACCAAGTTTTAGGTCATTATGACTGTTTAGGGTATGCACAAGCTGACTAAGAAAAGCTCACATTTGTTTGATCTCTTTCCCAAGAGAATGACTCTTGCATTAGGAAAATGATACTCGAATATTACATATCTAAGTAAATTATTATTTAAGTGATTAATTTATTAATTAGAGGCAAACCAAACACAAACAATGTTGACTGAAACAGGAAAACAACTCTCCCGTCCTCCGATAACAAGTTAGCCTTGCTTGCACTAGGAAACTGGCGTCGATGTGTAGCGACCACCTGCAGCAGATACTGTTTCTGTTCTGCGTTCTTCGTAATGGAAGAGTTATAATCCTGAATTAGCTTCACCCCTCTTACAGCCACATCATCCTTCCATTGGGATGGATCTTTATAGATGAATTCGGAGCCTAGTAGCGTGGTCTGGAAGAAGCGGTTGGTATTCTTGGATGCCAGCTTCTTCAGCGTCAGTGACGGAATGTCCTCTTCCGGCACTTTAATTATCTTCGGTGGATCTTTCTCTTCTTCCCTTACCCTCATCGACTCCAGGATTCATCTCTTCTCCATATTGGAAACTGCGTCACTGAATAGAGCCAGAGCTACCAACTCCTCGCTCAAATACCACAGATGTCGTTGGAATGCCTTTGTAGCTGCCGCTCCAACTGCTCCATCCACTTTATTCCTGTATTCTTGAATTTTCTTAAGGAAGGAGATATCGTTGCTCGGGGCTTCAAGGATTATGGGAGCGTTGAACCATGCTGGTCCGTAGACAAGAGCAACAAAGAGGGCCATGGTTCGAGTAGACTTCTCTTTCTTGGGGGACGCCTTAAACTGAGGTTGAAACATGAATATTTGGAGACAGTATATTGCCTTTGACATCCAGCGAGCATGGTGTATGGGGCCAGGCTATCCAAATCGAACCCTTCGGGAAGGTATCCCACTTAGGAAGGCTACGCTAAGCTCCAGGAGTCGGCGGTAGTTGTCGCTGGGTTGCGTACACTCAAGAGCTTTCATGTAGTAGTCCAGAGCTTCTTGTACCCATTCAGGGTTCTCTCTGAAAACTGCACTGACGTGGTCGTTCATCATTCCAGTCTTGAAGTTTGCTTGATTGACCTGCTGCCAATTCTTTTGGAACCGTTGAAATAGGAGAACCTCCGGACCGCTGGACGATCCATGAACTGTCTTGAAGACGTCTCTGAGAACGACCTCCAAGATATGGTGTCTGCAAGCAAGGTGGAGTAAATATCTTCTCAGTCGCTGTTCAGAGTGCAAGCTCCACCAATATGACCCGTATTGCTTGGAGTCATATCAAAGCTCATGGTAGGAGTTGGTTCACTCATTTTCAAGAGATGAGAATAACGTTGGTGTCGCCAACCAAGTAGATAGGTGTTTCCGTACGTAATGCAGTGGCCATCATCACAATCTAGAAAGAGAAACTAAAAATTGACATTTTTTATTACTATGGAAATAATGTAGAAATACAGCAACTTCAAACATGTAGACTTTTGAAATCACACTTTAACATTAAACATGCACTAATGTACATGAATTTTCAGCAAAAATTATTATTCAACATAAACCAAAAACAATAACGCAACAGTAATATAGCAACTTTAAGCGTCATACCAATTTATAACGCTATAGAATATATATTCACCTTAATTAAATATTAATTAAATATTAATTAATTCTTCACCTGAGTCATTAAAAAGCAAGCTAAGATAAATGATTCCCAGTGATGCGTGAACACTTAATACACCCTATCCGATTCTTGCCGGGAGAGTAACTGAGGAAAACCGTTAGTATTTGAAATACGATGCCAAATCGTAGTATGTTCAAAAATAAGAGTTGCCAACTGTAAACTTAATTAATTAGTTAATTAGGAACGTAATTTGGAATTAGAAACTGAGCGAATTGCACAATTTTTTTTTACGTTCCGAGTTATGCCTTCTATATAGGCCACGTCAGAGTCGAGCATTACAGGGCATTAAAAATGGCAGCCGTGTGCACACCGTAAATATTCATTAATTTAAAAAACAATTCACGTGCGCTAGTTTCTCATCTAGAGGGTACATTTGGGCTATGAGCACACAAACATTTCGGAGAAAACATTTCACCCCCCTTCTGTGGATCATCCTAACATATATATATATATATATATATATATATATATAGACGATTGATTAGGTTAAGTCGTAATATTTTCCTTAGTTTTAACATTTTATTTGATTAGGTATACGCGGACAAAGTTGGGGAACGTAAACTACACCAGGATAATGTAGGGGAACGTAAACTACACCAGGATAATGTAGGGGAACGTAAACTACACCAGGATAATGTAGGGGAATGTAAACTACACCAGGATAATGTAGGGGAACGTAAACTACACCAGGATAATGTAGGGGAACGTAAACTACACTAGGATAATGTGGGGAACGTAAACTACACTAGGATAATGTAGGGGAACGTAAACTACACTAGGATAATGTAGGGGAACGTAAACTACACTAGGATAATGTAGGGGAACGTAAACTACACTAGGATAATGTAGGGGAACGTAAACTACACTAGGATAATGTAGGGGAACGTAAACTACACTAGGATAATGTAGGGGAACGTAAACTACACTTGCTCCTTAATTTTATTATTCAAACATTATCGAGCATATATTGTAATTAAACATCACTTATAATCCTTTTCGACTCGTAAACCTTATAAATCTGAATAAAACCTATTGTGCGCGACTTCTGAGACACCCTGTATATAGGGTGGCGCAAAAATCAGGACCCATAGGAACTAAGCTTTTCAGTGAAAATATACATATATATTTGCATTGAAAAAGTATAGTTCCTATGTCTTAATTTTTGCGCCATCCTGTATATAAAACCAGGGAAATAAAACTATATTCCTTTTATTTCATCATTCAATATGCGTGAATATGTTGTAAATTGACTTTGAATTAAATTTTCATTTTCATTGGCCATTATTAGGCCGCTTCAGGAATTTATCCAACCCTTATATCAGCTTTCATACGCTGTCAGCCTATTATTTCCTTTCAGACTATTCTCATTAGGTTGAACGACGTGATTATAAAAATAATCCAATTCAAAAAACCACCATATTGCCATTTCATTCTCATGTTCACAGGGAATGATATCCGTACATTTACACCAGTGCCGTAAAAAGCTTGAAATTAATTTTTTAAAGGGCGAATGAGAAAAGTTTTGAAGTGTTTGCAGTGTGCTTGGCAAGTGGGTTGAGCTTCAATTTAAATGCAAATTCTCTCTTACTGGCTTGCAAGCCCCAACTGCAAAACTTCAAGCAACATCTACGCCTCAAAAATTTTAATTTCTTTCAAGCATCTACGCTAATTGGATCACAATTACACTGCTGCATATGAATACATTAAAATACCCATTACACGAACGTATCCACACACGTTTTCAAGTCATTTATTTTGCTATACTGACATATATATATATATATATATAACCCCGCAAGGGGGTTCTAAGCTCGTGCTCTTGACTGCTCTTTGTGCTCGTTTGTACGTGCTTGTTCCTGGAGGTTTCACGTGCGCCCTCCCGGCCCTAGCACCCAAGGATGATGGGGCTTGACCCTGCAGTCCTTGTCATCCTTGGTCTTTTTCCACTTCGACTGTCCCCTCCACCCTTTCTTTTTCCTCTGTCTTTCCTCTCACTTTTTCTTTGTTTTTCCGCTGAGATATGCCCTTTAAATAGAGGCGAATCGGTTCTTCCTGAACTAAAAAAAAAAAAAAATAAATAAAAAAAAAATAAAAATATATATATATATATATATATATATATATATTAGGGTGTTTCATAAATTAAAAGTTTGGAAAAATTTTAATCCACATGGATTCCCTTGTTCCATTTGCTGAGGAGACTGATAAACCGAAGTATTAATTCAATCGTTTAAAGTTTACGGGTCCCCAGTTTGATGCTCTGGCAGATCATAAACGGAAAAAATTAAACAAAAATCTGTCAATGAATTTTTATTCAACAAACGAGTACCATTTCACTACACATTTTTACAAACATACAAAAAACATAACCACTTCTTGCGAATCATTTGTCCATGAAATCCTTCTTGGTTTTATTCGGGTATTTCGCCCTATGCTGCATCACAGTTTTGAGCAAATACTGCTTCTGCTCTTCGTTCTTCGTCAGAGAACAGTTGAACTCTTTGGTGAGCGCGATGGCTCTTTCGGCCCGATCGTTGACGACAGAGATTTCGTTAACAGTTGCCGCTGCTTGCTTGAAGCCCTCTACTTCAGTCCACTCGGCAACTGGCTTTTTCAAGAATTCTGTGTCCAAGTCGAATGCATGGAAGAAAGCCATCGTCTTTCCTGTCACGAACTCCGCCAGGTGTTTCGAGGCAAGATTCCTGACGTTCTTCCCTTGGGGTCGCTTGAGTTCCTTTTTCGATGCGGGCTTACCCAAACTGACGACCATCTGAGCCTTTTCTTCATCTGCCACATCTGCGTCGAAGAACGCCATGGCAATAAGAGTCTCAGAGATGTACCATAGGTGTCGAGACATGGCTTCTTGCGCAGCGTTAACACACGAATATCCCGACATGGCAAAGGCTTCCGCGTCACGCAGAAATTCCAGATCAACTGCGGCAGCCTTGCTTGAGGTTGCAGCACGAGTCCAACCTCGGATGTAGACGAGGGACACGAAGAGACCTACGGCTGTCAGAGCTTCCAACTCGTGACTCGACATCTTGAACTGCTTCTTCAGTAGAATTACTTTCAAGTAGTAGATGGCTATCGCCATCCATCGAGCGTGATGGTAAGCGCCAGGGGCTCTGAGAGGGAAATCCACCACTTTTGCTTCTCCCAGGAAGATGAGAACCAACTGTAGCAGTTCCTTGTAGTCATCGCGCTGATGCGACGTGCTCACCATCCCTCTCACCAGCAGGACTGACTTCTACCCCAGTTCCCTCATAGAGTCATTGACTTGAGCAAAATCGTACGGCCGCACGTCCAACCGGTCGATGAACTTCCATTGTGCCTGAAACCTCTTGAAAACGGGTATATCGGGGCCACTTGAAGGGCCGTATGCACGCTTGAAGACGGAGCTGAGGATGACTTCATAGATGTGATGCCGACAGGGGAAGTACATGAGTTCTCTGCCAAGACCTTTCTCAATCAGGACGCAGGCCCCGATATGAATCCCGGTGTTCGACGCTGTCGTGTCGAAAGACAGTCCCCGCACGCGCTCTTCCATCCTGTGTTCCTTGACCAAATCCAAGCAAACTCGCGCTATCTTCTCGCCGGTTCCGAACGTCACCGTAGGAACGCCGAGCAACTTCTTGCCGTCGCCAGAGACGAGGACGGCGATCCGGTCAACGCTCTCCTTCCATTGCTCATTGTCAGGTAGGAGCTTACCGTCCCAATGCAAGACAAGAGGCTGACCAGGACAAACTTCGTCGGATTGATAACTTTCAGCAGCCACCTTCCTGAGAGCCTTGCGTGTGCGGTACATGGTACTGGCAGAAATGGACAGTTCATCCAAGTCAAAACCTAGTGATTTAGCCGCTGCAGCGTACGACATAGCTGAATCGCGGTACGAAATATTCAGCCGATCGTAGGTAGTCGTCACATCCTGTGAGATCAGATTCCTGCATCGCTTCTTGGTATTTCCCTTGGAGGAGGATGGAAAAACTTCCACGGTTGGGTCAACGACATCTGAGTCAGTCTCTGACGAAGTTGAAATCACTAAAGCCCCCGTATCTTCTGCAGCTCCTTGTTCCTTCCTGGCCTTCTCCTGTTGTTCCTTAATCTTGTCCAGCCTCTTCCTTTTCCTAATCTCCTTATAGTGAAGCTTCATGTCAACAGGGCCCATGCTGCAGGAATTTGGATCTTCACGCTGCATGTCGAGAAAGTGGATGTCCTCCTGATTCTTCATCATTTCCTTAGCCTGTGAATGAGCAATGTCCATGATCTCCTTCGCTATTGCCTCTTGAACATCGCCTCCTTCACTCGGAAGGACTCTGCTTTATGTGACTTGTGCTTCACAAGCCGGTCGTATTCCTTGAGAAGGGATTCCATCTTCCTCAAGGCCGAATCTCGACGCATCATGGGGATTCTCGCTCTCTCCCAAAATATGAGACAGGCATCCAGGCACAGGTTCAGGCATTTAGTACGTCCAAATTTTTGCTCCTTTTGGTGGTAAAAGTACTTTTTGAGTACTTGCAACTGAGTTGGAAGGCCACTTGATGTGATGTTCGCATCCGTCTGGCCAATAAGAAACACTTCTGTTTTCGCTCTGGTAGACACCTGGAAAAGAAAAACTAAATAATTCCACAGAAATAATTTCACATCGTAATTAATTTCATTAATTAAATAAAGAAAAGCAGTAACTGGGACTCGAACCAGTGTCATAGCCGTTTGGCGGCATCGCTCAAGTCGGCGTACACAGCACGCTATCCACTACACCATCTAGGGAGTGGATAGCGTGCTGTGTACGCCGACTTGAGCGATGCCGCCAAACGGCTATGACACTGGTTCGAGTCCCAGTTACTGCTTTTCTTTATTTATAAAACTGATACGTGTACACTACGTTCTCTTTGACAATTCATTAATTAAATAAATTTCAATACCGCAGTAAAATTACATTAATTAGTATCATAAATAATTACCAGCTTAGTTGTCCAATATGCAACAGACTAATTAATTTCATGTAATATTAATAATAAATATCACTACCACAGTAAAATGACAGAAATTAAATAATAATAAATTTCAATACCACAGTAAAATGAGATAATTAGTAGCATATATAATTACCTCCATAGTTGTCCAATAGGCTATACAACACGAACCGCTCAAGTGACGAAGAAAACCGTCTTCACTGCAGGCAGGCGAGAAATGAACTGACAAAAAGTCGTCAAAGTTGTGGACCTCTAAATGCAGCGCGATCTGGTTCAAACTTACACAAACGTGTTTTCTTGTTCTTTAGAATACGGAGAAACGTGTGGATTAAAACTCCAAGCTCATTTTTATTTTACCCTATTGGTATGAAACACCCTAATATATATATATATATATATATATATATATATATATATATATATATATATATATATACACACACTGGTGGTATGGTGGTTAGCATCGCTGATAAAAAATCCACCAACCGTAAATTCATTTCTGGGGATGGCAGGCGGCGCGCAGCTCACCCAGCTATTCATCCTCCATACAAAAAAATTGGTTGATAGATAAATGAGTACCCTGAACAGTCTAGAGGTTAAGACGCTGTGCTGCTGATCGGGAGGTCGTGAGACAGAGCCCGGGTAAGAATTTGTAATTTCTGACCACCTGTCGTGGGTCGTAGTTCGGATTCCACGTTAAGCAATAGGTCTAAGGGGGAACAACAAGTTTGACCTTCATCAGAATAAACAATTCGGGTGGAATCAAAACTAAGGTTATCAAGGTGTGTGTATATATATATATATACCTATTGGTGAAGGCCACTTCTGGCAAGCTTCAATTTCAATTTAAGCAGAAAGACAGACAAGAAGGAAAGAAACATCCATCAAGTTGGAAAGGGACTATATTTTGTATATTGCAACATTTCAAGCACAAACTATGCTCATCCTCAGGCAAAAATTCTAAAAAGTTAAAAACATAAGATTAAAAGCCATAATGACTTACAAAATAAAATAAAATAGGGAAAAAATCCACAAGTATTAAAAACAAAAAGTCTCACTAAAAATTCTAGAAAGTTACAATTAAAAACCATAATGACTATTATAAAACAAAAGCGAACAATTAACAAGCTTTAAAACAATGAAAGTGACACTAAAAACGAACAATGAATAAAAACTATAAAATACAAAATGTAAAACTCAAAAAACTAAAAATTCTCAGGCTATCTTTTAAAACACTAAAAAATTAAAAACCTACACTAAAAGGAACACACCTTAAGTCTAAGCAGCACAGATTCCGAGGCAAAACTAAAAAAACAGAAGCAACTAAAACCAAGTAAAGGTTGGTTGTTCAAGATGTTCAGTTTAGACGGAGGGGAACGGATGAAATATCAGAGTTAAGCGAAGGGGAGTGTGTTTTAATATACAGGGATTCTAAAAGTCTTAACGTTTGATCACACGGAGCGGAATCTAAAATGTTAAAATTAGCTAAAGTTATATCGACTTTGCATAGAACAACATGGCTGCGTATAGCTGAAGCTTCTTTAGTTTTCAAAGGTTTGTCAGTTCTATGGCTTATGCCCATATGGGCACAGAAACGCGACTCGAGGCTCCGCACAGTGCTACCAATATAGCTCCGATCACATCGGGGACACTTGAATTCATAAACGACAGCACTGCGCAGAGCATCCGATACACGGTCTTTAACATTAAAATATGAGCCAATAGAACGACGGTTAACAAATACTAGTTTAAAATCTATTTGACAATAAAATTTACTAAGAAGTGGCAGAAGGTTATTACGGCAATAGGAATTCAGATATCCCATTTCTGGGAGCACAAGATAATATACATTTTTAGGAACGTTAAAATTATACTTTTTAGGTTTGTAAATGTTAGCTAGAAATCTATTGATAGCGTTTTCTACAATCTGCAAAGGATAGCCATTATTCACAAAATATTTTCTTAAAAAAACAAATTCATTATGCAGACATTGATAGTTGGAACATAAATTATACTCTCGGTTAAGTAGGGTGTTTACAGATGCCAGCTTGTATTTAAAATCACAATAACTTAAAAAATTGAGACCAAGACCAGTGAACGTCTTCTTACGAAAAACTGAAGTAATAATAGAATCACTCTCTCTGCTAATCAGTAAATCCAAGAAAGGCAGCTTGGAGTCAGATTCTTCCTCCAGAGTAAACTTTATGTTTGGATGCAAGTTATTTAAAAATGTAAAAAATTGATGAGCACTGCTAGCATCAGTAAACACTGCAAAAATATCGTCAACATATCGTCTATAAAAAATAGGCCTTATAGGGGTAGGAGGCTGGGTAAACATTTTGGTTTCTAAATAGGTCATGAAACAATCTGCAGCCAAAGGGCCGATCGGAGATCCCATGCCCACGCCATCAATCTGCTGGTATATATCTCCATTAAATATAAAAGTACTACCTTTAAGAGTTTGCTCTAACATAGAATTAAGGTCATTTTTATCAAACTTTGAAATTTGGGGAATTACTAAAAACTTTGTCAAGGATAATTTTACGAGTTTCGTCCACAGGGATATTGGTAAACAGGGAACTAACGTCAAAACTTACCAAGTAATGAATGCAAAAAACTTCACTTTTTTACGTGAAGGTCAAAATATGAGAATAAAAACCCACTCTAATAGACAGAGTTTATTTCCACGACAGTTTCGACGCCCACTGGCATCCTCCTCGGGTGGATACAGAAACACAAATGAAACAAAACAAGAGGGAAAAACAGTTCAGGGATCGACCGTTAAGAAATTCGCACCTAGGTTGGATTCCATTCTCTCGAGACAGGAGGGGCAATTTTCATTAAGTACATTCGCACAAATTTTAAAACTATCTTCCTGTTCTAAACATACAGATTCTATTATTTACATAATTATTACATTTATAATTAAATTTATTACATTTAATATTGCATAATTATTAATTACAGAAATTATAAATTTATTATTACATTGGTTATTACATTGTTGTTTATTATACAGAAATTATAAACCGAAAAACGAATGAAAAAGGCGATTAGGAAATAATCCAGAGACCATTGAGAAATTCGCACCTAGGTTAGATATCGTTCTCCCGAAACCAGAAGGGCATTTTATTACAGGGTCAGCTTATAACTACATTTCCACAAATTAAAAATATCTTCTTGTTCTATACATACAGATCCTAAGGTTTTGACATAATTACTGCATATATTTATTTCCACATTAATTACTTCCATTATTACATTTACTAAAAGCGAGTAAGGAAACATTCCAATCCAGAGACATTTAAGAAATTCACACTTAGGTTCGAACACGTTCCCACGACTCCGTAAGGTGCGAATTTCTCAATGGTCTCTGGATTATTTCCTAATCGCCTTTTTTCATTCGTTTTTCGGTTTATAATTTCTGTATAATAAACAACAATGTAATAACCAATGTAATAATAAATTTATAATTTCTGTAATTAATAATTATGCAATATTAAATGTAATAAATTTAATTATAAATGTAATAATTATGTAAATAATAGAATCTGTATGTTTAGAACAGGAAGATAGTTTTAAAATTTGTGCGAATGTACTTAATGAAAATTGCCCCTCCTGTCTCGAGAGAATGGAATCCAACCTAGGTGCGAATTTCTTAACGGTCGATCCCTGAACTGTTTTTCCCTCTTGTTTTGTTTCATTTGTGTTTCTGTATCCACCCGAGGAGGATGCCAGTGGGCGTCGAAACTGTCGTGGAAATAAACTCTGTCTATTAGAGTGGGTTTTTATTCTCATATTTTGACCTTCACGTAAAAAAGTGAAGTTTTTTGCATTCATTACTTGGTAAGTTTTGACGTTAGTTCCCTGTTTACCAATATCCCTGTGGACGAAACTCGTAAAATTATCCTTGACAAAGTTTTTAGTAATTCCCCCAAATTTCAAAGTTTTGATAAAAATGACCTTAATTCTATGTTAGAGCAAACTCTTAAAGGTAGTACTTTTATATTTAATGGAGATATATACCAGCAGATTGATGGCGTGGGCATGGGATCTCCGATCGGCCCTTTGGCTGCAGATTGTTTCATGACCTATTTAGAAACCAAAATGTTTACCCAGCCTCCTACCCCTATAAGGCCTATTTTTTATAGACGATATGTTGACGATATTTTTGCAGTGTTTACTGATGCTAGCAGTGCTCATCAATTTTTTACATTTTTAAATAACTTGCATCCAAACATAAAGTTTACTCTGGAGGAAGAATCTGACTCCAAGCTGCCTTTCTTGGATTTACTGATTAGCAGAGAGAGTGATTCTATTATTACTTCAGTTTTTCGTAAGAAGACGTTCACTGGTCTTGGTCTCAATTTTTTAAGTTATTGTGATTTTAAATACAAGCTGGCATCTGTAAACACCCTACTTAACCGAGAGTATAATTTATGTTCCAACTATCAATGTCTGCATAATGAATTTGTTTTTTTAAGAAAATATTTTGTGAATAATGGCTATCCTTTGCAGATTGTAGAAAACGCTATCAATAGATTTCTAGCTAACATTTACAAACCTAAAAAGTATAATTTTAACGTTCCTAAAAATGTATATTATCTTGTGCTCCCAGAAATGGGATATCTGAATTCCTATTGCCGTAATAACCTTCTGCCACTTCTTAGTAAATTTTATTGTCAAATAGATTTTAAACTAGTATTTGTTAACCGTCGTTCTATTGGCTCATATTTTAATGTTAAAGACCGTGTATCGGATGCTCTGCGCAGTGCTGTCGTTTATGAATTCAAGTGTCCCCGATGTGATCGGAGCTATATTGGTAGCACTGTGCGGAGCCTCGAGTCGCGTTTCTGTGCCCATATGGGCATAAGCCATAGAACTGACAAACCTTTGAAAACTAAAGAAGCTTCAGCTATACGCAGCCATGTTGTTCTATGCAAAGTCGATATAACTTTAGCTAATTTTAACATTTTAGATTCCGCTCCGTGTGAGCAAACGTTAAGACTTTTAGAATCCCTGTATATTAAAACACACTCCCCTTCGCTTAACTCTGATATTTCATCCGTTCCCCTCCGTCTAAACTGAACATCTTGAACAACCAACCTTTACTTGGTTTTAGTTGCTTCTGTTTTTTTAGTTTTGCCTCGGAATCTGTGCTGCTTAGACTTAAGGTGTGTTCCTTTTAGTGTGGGTTTTTAATTTTTTAGTGTTTTAAAAGATAGCCTGTGAATTTTTAGTTTTTTGAGTTTTACATTTTGTATTTTATAGTTGTTATTCATTGTTCGTTTTTAGTGTCACTTTCATTGTTTTAAAGCTTGTTAATTGTTCGCTTTTGTTTTATAATAGTCATTATGGTTTTTAATTGTAACTTTCTAGAATTTTTAGTGAGACTTTTTGTTTTTAATACTTGTGGATTTTTTCCCTATTTTATTTTATTTTGTTAGTCATTATGGCTTTTAATCTTATGTTTTTAACTTTTTAGAATTTTTGCCTGAGGATGAGCATAGTTTGTGCTTGAAACGTTGCAATATACAAAATATAGTCCCTTTCCAACTTGATGGATGTTTCTTTCCTTCTTGTCTGTGTCTTTCTGCTTAAATATATATATATATATATATATCGGGTGGCCCAAAAAAAACGCCTTCAGATTTGAACATCAATAACTTCAAAAATATGCAGTTCACACTTCCAAACTCCTGAGAGAACTTGCTAGTATGAGCTGTAGGACCATCTTGTTGGAGTATGAAATTGCTTCCATAATACAGACGCCGACAATCAGGCAAAAGATTCTCCTCTAAGAGATTTACATAGGTTTTTGAATTAATTTTTTTATTTTCTGAAATGAAATGAATTTTCATCTTTCCATTCCACGATACACCTGCTAATACCAGGATTTTTTTTGAAAACCGATTTGTCTGGTGGTAAAGTCTCGATGGAGGAATGTCTTTCTTACGCCAACCATAAACAACATCGTTCGGGGAGTTTCGAGCAATCTCGATGATGAAATCTTTTTCATCTGTAAAAACTATTTTTTTTAACATCATTGGACGAAAATCTATCAAGCAATTTTCTACAACGAATTTTTCTTTTAGCTCTTACATTGCTGTCACGTCTTGAAACACGGATCCTTTTAAATGCTTTAAGTCCTACCGTTCTCTGCATTCTTTTTATGGAACTTCGACTGATACCTAAATTTCTTGCAATTTTCCTCCGAGAGCAGTGTGACCAAGGTCGATCTTCTTGAGATAGGCTCATCATTTCGATCATTGCTATATTGTCTCGAGTGTAAACTGTTTTAGGTCGACCACTTCCACGCTTCCGTGCCGTCAAACTGGTTCCTTTAAGTTTTTTAATTATTCTATTCACATACGTAACATTACAAGTTATTCCTGGAAATTTCCTCAAAATTCTTGACCCAGTCCATCTTTTTTCTAAGAAACACTTTTCAATCACCGCTTTTCACCGTTAGTTACAACCATAATTTGAAGGGTAAGTTTAAAAAAACAGTATTTAAGATGGGCGTAACCTATATCATCTGACGTTTTTCAGAGACAAACATATTATCCATAGGCTAAGGAAACTACTACAAGTCTTAGAATAGTTGCCAGGTACAGTTATACACATTTAGGATTTAGGATATTCGTTTTTTCACCATACCTCATTGTTCCCTCAGCTGTGGAAAAGTATTTTATGTAGAGGTTTGAAATTTTTATGATGGTTTATCAATAGATTGCGGTAAAAGTTTTGTACATTTTTGGAAGTGTGAACTGCATATTTTTGAAGTTATTGATGTTCAAATCTCAAGACGTTTTTTTTTGAGCCACCCGATATATGCGCCTCGGTGGTGTAGCGGTTAGCGTCGCTGACTACGAATCCATCGGCCCCGAGATTGAGACCCGATGACGGTAGCCGGCGCGCAGCAAAACCCAGCTGTTCATCCTTCCACACGATAAAGAAAGTGGTTGGTAGATAAATGGATACCCTGGGTGGCCTAGTGGTTAAGAAGCTGGGCTGCTGGTGGTGGGGGGTGGTTCGAATTCCACGTTAAACTGTAGGTCTAAGGTGGAGTGAAAAGCTTGACCTTCGTCACAATAAACAATTCGGGCGGAAGCTAACCAAAGGTTATATACTGTACATACATATATATACTGTATATTTTTTTTTTTGCGCAGAAAGGAGGGGTCAAGGGTGAATGCTCGCAAAAGCACTCACCGCCCCCGACAGAAGAAAGCCAAAGTCAAGGTCCGGGGTTTTCGAGATGCCTAGACACACTGTGTTTTAAAGATTGGAGGTCAGAGACAGGAGGAAAGATGTATTGAGGAAGATTGTTCCAGACTTCACCGGTCCAGTAGATGAAAGGTTGAAAATACAGATTAACGCTTGCCTTAGAGTTGGACAATAAAGGAATGAGAATGTTTAGAAAGTGTGGTACCGCGTAATCTCCTTGGAGGAGGAGGTATGCAGTTAGAGTTCAGAAGAGCAGTATCCGTTATACTAGCGATAGCAAAGAGAGAGTGAAGCAACACTGCGACAAAGAGAGAGGGATTGAAGACAGTCAGTCACAGCGGCAGGAAATTGAAACGAAAAGCCGCTGATTCCACCCGGTCAACTAGGGATGTGGGGGTTGAACCACCCCACAGGTGAGAAGCACACTCCATACAGGCGGACAACACCCCTATACAGAGAGAGAAACTGAGTGGGAGTGAAGAAACTGCAGAGGCGGTACAGCACACCTAACCTCTTGGAAGCTGCTTTGGAAAGAGAGTATACATGATCTTTCCAGGAAAGATCACGAGAAAAGGAAACCCAGAATGTTAAGAGAAGAGGAAGGATTGAGTTGTGTGTTGTTGAAGGTAAGGGGATAGTCGTGTGGAAGATTGTGACGAGTAGGCAGATGGAGGAACAGAGTTTTTAAGGCATTGAAAGCCAAAAGGTTTTCTCTGATAGCAGAACGATAGCAGAAAGAGCAGAGGTCAGGTGTACCATAGCCGTCCTACGCGAAGCATGGAGTGACTGTTGAGAGGGACGTTTTGTGAAGTGGATTCAAAAGTGAAGAGTGAAATTATCGGCAGGAGAGTGGATGGGACAGGAAATGCAACTTAATAGATCGATCATTGATAAATAAAAGGAAGAGAGTGGGTGACAGGAGAGATCCCTGAGGAACACCACTGTTGACAGCTTTAGGAGAAGAACAGTGGCCATCTACAACCGCAGCTATAGATCGGCAAGATAGGAAATTAAAGAAGGCATAGATAGAAGGATAGAAACCGAAAGAGGGCAGTTTCGAAATTAAAGATTTGCGCCAGACTCATCAAAAGTTTTTGATATGTCAAGCGCAATAGCAAAAGGTTCACCAAAATCGTGAAAAGAGGATAACCAAGAGTCAGACAGATATGCAAGATCATCGCCAGTAGAGCGTCCCTTGCGCAATCCATACTGACGATCTGAAAGAAGATTGTGAGGAGAGAGATGTTTAAGAATCATCCAATTAAGGAAAAATGCAAAAACTTAAGAAAGGCAAGAAAGCAAAGCAATTGGACGAAAGGTGGAGGGTTGTGAGCGGTGACCCTTCTTTGGGACAGGCTGAATGAAAGCGAACTTCCAGCAGGAAGGAAAAGTACCAGATGAAAGACAAAGACGAGAGAGGTTGCCTCGGCAGCGTAAGCACAGAAGCACAGGAGGAACACCATCAGGACTATACGCCTTCCTAGAGTTGAGCCCAGAAAGAACATCTTTGGAAGAGATTCTAATTTCAGACATAATAAAGTCAGAGGGGGGAGGAGATGGATGAACAGCACCGGAATCGTCCAGGGTTGGGCTGGAAGCGAATGTTTGAGCAGAGAGTTCAGCTTTGTCAGGAGAAGAGACGGCAACTGAGCAGTCGGAATGGAAAAGAGGAGGGAAAGAAGAGGAAGTAAAGTTGTTGGAGAAGTTCTTAGCTCGATGCCAGAAAGAGCGAGAAGAATTAGAATTGAATAGATTTTCACATTTTTGTTGAATGAAGGAATTTTTGGCGAGTCGAAGAACAGATTTTGCACAATTCCGGGCAGGAATATAAGATGAGTGAGAGTCAGAAGTTGTATGGCGGCAGTACCTTCTGAAAGACTTCTCTGTTGCGGATAGCATCAGAACAAGTAAAATTAAAGGGTGGTTCTATTTACATCAGTAGGAGGAATAGAATATGTGCCTCCATGCACGAGAGAATCACCTCCGTAATGCGCTCAGCACACTTGGAAGGGCCCCCGGCCACGGAAGCAGTAATCATTCCATGGAAAATCAGAGAGGTACTACCTAAGAACCTCCCAATCAGCGGCACCAAAGTGCCAAAGGCTCCTCCTCTTGAGAGGATCCAAAGGTCGAATTGGAGCAATAGGACAGGAAACAAATACAAGATTATGGTCAGAGGAGCCCAACGGAGAAAAAAGTTTCACAGAGTAAGAAGTATGAGAGGTAAGAAATAAATCCAGAATGTTGGGCCTATCTCCAAGGCGATCGGTTTTACGAGTAGGGTGCTGTACAATCTGCTCTAGGTCATTAAGGATAGAAAAGTTGTGAGCTAGTTTGCGAAGTGAGAGAAAGGCAAAGGTGGTGAACATTGGAATCTCCTACAATGGAGATTTCAGCAATACCAGAGCGGAATAGACTCTATTCCACTTTGGAAGTGAGGTAGTCAAAGAATTTTTAATTGTCAGTAGAATTAGGGGAAAGGTAGACAGCGCAGATGTATTTAGTTTGAGAGTGACATGTAAGCCGTAGCCAGAGGGTACAGAATTCGGAGGATTAGAGTTCGAGAATAAGTTGGGTCATTGTGTGCAACATCGACCTTTGGAGTGAAATTGAGTATCGAGAAAGTAAGAGGGTACAAAAAATGGGTTACTAAATGAAACATATGAAATTTTCTCTTCCTCACTGAGTTTCTGCGAGGAAGAGAAGGTGAGGTTTAGAGGAGGAGAGGTGGTGTTCAACAGATTGAAAATTTGAAGAAAGGACACGAATGCTGCAGAAGTTTATGAAATGTGAATCAGGCTTGTTCTAAACTATCGAATATTACTAATTTGCTAAAAAAAATACAAAATAGCATAAAATAAGTAAAATATTTGTGAATGCAAACAATAAGGGAGAATCGTATTAGCCTGAGACAATGAGGTGGTCTAGAGTCGGAATAAGGGAGCGTCGGAATACCGCCGGGTCGGACTACCGGGGACTTACTGTATAATTAAGATGCTTAGCATACTTAAAATATCGAATGATGAAAGCCAATCCCTGATGCGAAAGTAGATACAAAATATTATTATGATTACTATTATTATTATTAAAACCGATTTTACAATTGAAAGGTATGATAATTAATCCATGCCCACTAGGTATGAAATGACAAAATTTAACCAACCAATTTTATCCCATTTCCTATAGAGGGGGAGTTATGCATACGCACCGCAATCAATAATGATCTTTATAGAAGGATATCATTTGGCCTATTTTCAGTACTTCCTCTCGGAACTTAAGTTCTCAACAAAACACTTTTTACATAATATGAATCACTTTTGAAAATTAACGAGACTTACAAGGAAATTTTAAAATATTTTTAAAATTTAAATATAATTTACAAAATTGTAGTTTTAATTAAAGTTTAGTTTTAAATTTAGATACTTTGAAAACTAAATTTTAAGTAGAAATTTTAATATACTCCTAATAATAATTGTATATTACAATAAGAATTCACTTCTACGTCCTGTCCTTTAAAGACATTAGTAAATAGGATAAACCTCAAATAAGTAATTGGTTTTAACACATAACAAAACGCAAGTTTAAAGTTAACTAAACATCGGTGTGTGTGTGTGTGTGTGTGTGTGTGTATTTCTCCTGTACTGTTATATTGACCGTTATATTTTTTTATTATATACATATTCCTCGTTCATATTTCTTATAGGCATTACTCACTGATCTATTGGTAGTGGCTACGCGAGAGACAAGTAAAATGAATATCTATTGCATTTAACCTTCAAATAATATGCAGGAATCACTACACACACACACACACACACACACACACACACACACACACACACACACATTCAATTTTCAGAACGTCAAATAATATAAACATTTACACAGATCAAGACAGATCGCGAACAGATAAACAATAGGTTCGCCTGCCGCGATATCGCTATTTAATCATGACCATTTGCGTAAAGTACCCTCAAGATACCTTCTTCCTGTAAGCGAGGTGGAGGCTTTGAGGTCTGAGGCTCGATTCCCAATGGTACTGGTAATAATACCAATATTACTAACTCATGGATTATTATTATTATTAGTTTTATCATTATTTTTTAATTACTTTTAATTACTTTTAATTATTTATTCTCCGCCGCCGAATTTTTTTTCCCTCTGTTTTTATTTCCTTTTTTTTTTTCCTCCTTTAAAGTAATTTTTTTTCTCTCTCTCTCTCTCTCTCTCTCTCTCTCTCTCTCTCTCTTAATTGAGCACATGCTCTTAAAATTCCCAATTCCTTCTCTTCCATTTTCGCCCATTATTTCTTGTTATTTTTCCTTCATTTACGCTAAACATTCGCCCTTGGCCCCTCCTTCCTCCATATAAAAAAAAAATGAACATCAAATGTTACATTATTTCTCAATGGACTTGTTGATTGGCAGTTTAGGTGGTTTTGTAAACATGTTTCAAAGTGCCTGTAATGTAGAATGTTAAAATAAGTACAGTCACCCCATCCTATTTACATTCACACACTGTGTGACAGTTAAAATTATTATATTTGTTAAAATTACTGAATTTAAAATATAGAAATAAGATGTAAGGTTAAAATTGCAAATTATTAAAAAATATATTTTTCTATTTATTTTAATCCTTATTACTATCATCAGATATTTATTATTAGTAAGCGGGTAAAATGTCGTTTTTACACGTCGCTTTGGTCCTTTGGCCGAGTTGACCTTTGCTCTCTTTAACCCTAAGCTATATGATGCATCGGTCGTAGGTGTGTACATCCATAGATGATTTCCCGCTGTCTTCTTTTTTATATGGGGATAATAGGACGAGCAGTATTCCAATTTGGGTATTATCAGGGTTTTCAGTAGAGGAATCATTACATTCCTAGCCCTTCGTCTAAAGGTTCTCAATATCTGTCCCGTTATTCTCTTCGCTCTGTTTACTGCTATCTTATTTTGTGTCTGAAATTTCGCATCATCTGTCATTACATCCCCTAAATCTTTTGCTCTAGGCTTTCTCCGAATTTCCAGTCCATTTGGGGTATAATATTCCATGGGTTTTAGGTCCTCTCTTTTTCCGTACCGTAGTATAGCCCCCTTGCTTTTCCTTATATATATTAACGATTTAGATGTTGCCCTAGTCAGTACAGTTTCAAAATTTGCGGATGACACGAAGCTGGGTGGCAGGGTGATTAATGACGAAGATAGAGGTAAAATCCAGGAAGATCTGAATAAAATCGTTGATTGGTCAGTCACATGGCAAATGAGATTTAACGTCGAAAAGTGCAAAATTTTACATATAGGTTCACGTAACGGTAATTTTGCGTATAGTATGTCAGGGAAGGAGTTAGCATGCGTAGAGCAGGAAAAAGATTTAGGAGTTATAGTCACGGGTGATTTAAAAGTAGCGAAACAAAGTACAGCAGCGGTCAATAAAGCGAACGAAGTGTTACGCTTCATAGCTCGGAATTTTGAGTACAAATCGCGCGATATTATAGTTCCTCTACAAATCATTAGTTAGATCCCATTTGAAGTACGCGATCCAATTTTGGAATCCACATATGCGAAAAGATACAGCCAAACTCGAAAGAGTTCAAAGACGAGCAACTAAGATGATTCCGTCGCTTCACCCAGGGTACCCATTTGTTTGCCAACCCGATTAAAGGATCATGCGGTTGACCCCACCTCTAGTCCGGTTTGGCTTAGAAGTGTGTTGCTCTCTTGCGCGCTCCGTCACACATGGCTGCCTGGTGGAGGATGGAAATGCTCTCGCGCTCTCCACCGCACATGGTCATGTACGTCCCGGCTCATCTGGTCTAATATGCAGTCTAATTTCTTCATTCTACCATATCGATGCGATATTGTTAGGACATACCCCATTCGAGTTTTTCATATAGGAAGGAGGGGCCAGCCAAAGGCGAATGCCGACAAAAAAAGATTATATATATATATATATATAGAGAGAGAGAGAGAGAGAGAGAGAGAGAGAGAACAGAAATCGTGATGAGGTTTGTACGAGCTTATCTTTTAGAGACGGGTATTGTGTGCTAAACAAAAAGGAGGTTTCAGTTTTAGTTTGATTAGCTTAATCGTAAACTTTGGAAGATATTAACATACAATAAATCATCTGAGATATGTATGAAGAATTGGAAAACACCTGTTCTAAATTTACCTTCCTGCCAGAAGCTCTTATCGCGATGTGGATCCCTTGGGAACAAACACAATAGCGCCTGGACAATTCACTTGTGTGCCATTTCGGTTCGCGCTATCTACGTTCTGTGTGTGTGTGTGTGTGTGTGTATATATATATATATATCGGGTGGTCCGAAAAAAATGACGCATTTTTAAAAAATTAATATCTCAGTAACCCCCTTCCTTATCATGACAATTTTTATATGCAAGATACTTTCAAACTTCTTTTTTTGAATGCAAGAAACGGAATTCTGATATCTTTTATAGTTTTCTCGCAATTAACAAAAGTAACAACATGGGTCAAAAAAACGAATATCATGAGAAAGGAAAAATTTAATCAGAAATTTAACTAATTAATTTACAGTAAATGATCGATTGGACCACCACTCTGTTGACACACTAATCTAAGTCTTTTCTTCCACACAAAAATAATACTTCTTACTTCATTAATGCCAATTTCTTGCCAAGATTCAAGTATTTTACTTTTTAATTCTGATTCGGTGAATTTTTCTCGTCGACCTCGGTAAACCTTCTCTTTTAGTAACTCCCAAATTGAGTAGTCCATAGGATTACAATCTGGGCTTTGTGGTGGCCACTCATTTTTCGTTATTAATTTTGGTGTATTGCTAATCAGAAACGACTGTGTGGCGTAGCTTGTATGCGACGGTGCTCCATCTTGTTGAAATATGAAATCATTTTCTTGATACAGGCGACGACAATCCGGCAACAATTTTGTTCTTAAAAGTTCAATGTAATTTGCAGAATTCACCTTTGTCTTTTCAGTTTCAATAAAATGAACATCTGTCTTGCCATTCCAAGAGACCCCTGCAGATATCATAACCTTTTTGGAGAATCTTGACGTTTCATGATATAATCTGTTTATTGAAATGTCACACTTTTTACCACGCCCGTAGACATCATCATTTTGACGGTTTCGCGGAATTTCTAGAGTGAAATCTTTTTCATCCGTGAAGACTATCTTTTTAATATCAACGACAGAGAAATTATCAAGTAACTTTCTGCACCTTGTTTTTCTTTTATCCTTAACAGTATCACTTTTTCTAGAAGATACTATTCTTTTGAAGGCTTTTAGTTTTTGTGCTTTAATTATTCGGTGTACAGAAGTCTTTCCAATATTCAAATGTTTAGCAATTGTTCTTTGTGACAAATGACTTCCTGGTTTATCTTCTTGAGAGCAGATTTTATCGTTGATGTAATCCACATTTTCTGGAACCGAAGCTGTTTTAGGTCTACCGCTTCCTGGTTTTCTGGCAGTACTTCCCGATTCGCGAATCTTCTTTAAGAGTCTTTCCACTGCACGCCTTTTCCACTTTTTTGCCGGAAACTCTTGCAATAACCTTCCAGTCTTCCATCCTTTTTCACAGTAACAATTTTTAATGAGAATACGATCTTCCTCTGACATCATCATTAAGGGTACTGACGAATTGTTAAAAAATAAAACTATCCACAATTTGACTTGTTCATTCCTGTAGAGTTTTGTAATAACTTGCAAAAATATCGCATGATATCGTATAAAAATGATATCGTATAAAAAACGGATATTATATTGCGATTTTTGTTTTTTTGACCCATGTTGTTACTTTTGTTAATTGCGAGAAAACTATAAAAGATATCAGAATTCCGTTTCTTGCATTCAAAAAAAGAAGTTTGAAAGTATCTTGCATATAAAAATTGTCATGATAAGGAAGGGGGTTACTGAGATATTAATTTTTAAAAAATGCGTCATTTTTTTCGGACCACCCGATATATATATATACACAGGGTGTCCGAGAATTATCTGTACAATTTTTGGCTGTTATTAAAAGTCAACCATGAAGTGTAGAAATTCCAGTGTTGTCCCATTTTACAGAGAACCTCTAAGTTTTTTCTGATATCAAGTTTTGACAAGTTTTTTAGAAATTCCAGTGTGTCCGAACGTTATCTGTACAATTTCATCTTTTAATAAAATTCTTGATAACACGTAAAATTCTTAAACAAGCTTATTTAGAATCTGTATTTTAAAAGTTTCTTTTATTAAAGTAACGTTCTTACAAACATTCGATATGTGCACCATTAGTGATTCGCAAAACATCCAATCGATACTCCAAATGTTGCCATGTACGCTGCAGCATATCCACATCAATTCGCTCAATAGCAGCTGTGATTCTTGCTTTTAAATCATCAATGTCTGTCACCCGCGTACATTTCTAAAAAACTTGTCAAAACGTGGTATCAGAAAAAACTTAATGAGATTCTCTGTAAAATGGGACAACACTGGAATTTCTACACTTCATGGTTGACTTTTAATAACAGCCAAAAATTGTACAGATAATTCTCGGACACCCTGTGTATATATATATATATATATAGAGAGAGAGAGAGAGAATTTGCTCAGAGGAACATGTTATTTGCACTGGAAATATATATATATATATATATATATATGAAGAAATTAGACTGCATATTAGACCAGATGAGCCGGGACGTACATGACCATGTGCAGTGGAGAGCGCGAGAGCATTTCCTCCACCAGGCAGCCATGTGTGACGGAGAGCGCAAGAGAGCCACACACTTCTAAGCCAAACCGGACTGGAGGTGGGGTCAACTGCATGATCCTTTAATCGGGTTGGCAAACAAATGGGTACCCTGGGTGAAGCGACGGAATCATCTTAGTTGCTCGTCTTTGGACTCTTTCGAGTTTGGCTATATCTTTTCGCATATGCGGATTCCAAAATTGGATCGCGTACTTCAAATGGGATCTAACTAATGATTTATAGAGGAACTATAATATCGCGCGATTTGTACTCAAAATTCCGAGCTATGAAGCGTAACACTTTGTTCGCTTTATTGACAGCTGCTGTACTTTGTTTCGCTACTTTTAAATCACCCGTGACTATAACTCCTAAATCTTTTTCCTGCTCTACGCATGTTAACTCCTTCCCTGCCATACTATACGCAAAATTACCGTTACGCGAACCTATATGTAAAATTTTGCACATATATATATATATATATATATATTAGGGTGTCTCAAATATACGAATGGAGGATTTCGGGTCGGGGCGACGCTTGCCCGTATTACACCTTTATAAAGGATTGTTATCACAAAATTTGACAGCTGTAGGAGGATTTTTAGGGGTCACTCAAGTTCGCCACTTCTGTTTCACTTATACAAGATTTTCTTCTCTTTCGCAGGTGATGGTTACTAGAGCAGGAAACCAGTTGTAGTTGCTGGACAAGGCCCCAATTGCAGCGATTGTTTGTCCACGACTTCCATCGAAGGAGCAATGCCTGCTCCTTTACTTCCACCACCACCAAGACCAAGAGGGAAGGAAGACCAAATCGGAGAGCATTCGCCTGGTGGTGGAAACCATCTGGCCCATCTGGGAGAAGGCCAACATACCAACTACCACCAAGAAGTACGCAGGGGAGAAGCTGGCGAAGTTGATCGATACCTACGACGCACTCAAGAAGAACAGGACAAAGCCGCAAGAGGGTTACCGGTACAAGGAGGGGATGTTCAAGTCAGATTTGGAAGACGTGTTTGACGTGGCTCACTCCTCCGCGCTATCCTCCTCCAAGGTCCCTCAGGAGGACAAGGATTTTCTCACCTCGCAGAGGGAAGACAGGATGTCGTCAAGTCTTGCGGGGGTGGACCAGAAGACAGCGAAGAAGAAAGCTGTGAAGCGGAAGAGGGATCTTGCAGCCACGGCTAGGAAGAGTAAATGGGATGCTGGGGTGACACAGCTCATGGAGGTAGCGATCTTGGAGGTGGATGGTAGCAGCACTGAAATGAACACGGAAGACGAGGATGATGATGACGAGACGTACCAAGCGCCCAGCACCAGCAAGGCCCAGACTCAAAAGAAAAGGCGAATGAATGCCCTCACGGACCCGAATCTCATCGCTGCTTGGGATCGCGACAACATGTCCGTGAGACAAGCAACGTCGTCCTTTGCAGCAGCAGCTCAGAGTTTGGGTCATGACCTGGACGACCTGGTAATCTCGCCAGCAACTGTTCATCGAACACGGAACAAGATCCGAAAGGAGATGGGAGAAGAGTTGACCCGAAAGTTCGAAGCTTCTGGTCCTTTAGTCTTGCACTGGGATGGGAAGCTGTTGGAAGATATCGCCAAGGAGAAGGAGGAGGTTGACCGGATTGCTGTTGTGGTGACGGGCGATGGAGTCGAGGAGCTTCTTGGTGTACCCGTTGCGGTGGACGGCACTGGAAAAGAACAGGCTGCAGCCGTACTCCAGGAAGTCCAGGCTTTTGGCATTTCGGAGCAAATCATTGGACTGGGATTCGACACCACAGCTGTGAACGCTGGGATGATCCAAGGTGCTTGCGTTCGCATTGAGCAGGAGTTTGGCCGTCCCATGTTGTGGTTGGCTTGCCGTCACCACGTCTTGGAGATCTTACTCAAGGATGTCTTCGTGCGATGTCTGGGGCCGTCCTCTTCTCCTGACATTCTCCTCTTCAAAAGATTTCAACAGCGGTTGGCCTCCATTGACAAAGGGTCATTCTTGTCCATCGGTGACGAAAGCAATCCCACAACAACTGACAACTGGGCAAATCAAGCGTCTTCCATGAAGAAATACCTGCAGCAGACGCTTTCCCACGGCACACATCCCCGAGAAGACTACCGTGAACTCATCCTTTCCTACCGCTTCCTTGGCGGTCAAGGTCCCGGGGGGATTTCGTCAGCCTGGGGCCTATCACCACGCCAGATGGATGGCCAAAGCCATCTATGCCCTCAAGATTTTCATGTTCCGTCACCAACTGGACCTGACAGCCAGGGAAGAAGGAGGACTTCGGCGGCTGTGTTTGTTCATCTCCCTCGCGTACGTGAAGCAGTGGAATGAGGCAATGGTCTCGAATCGAGCTCCACTGAACGACCTAGAGTTCCTTCGCCTGCTCGAGGCCTACCCTGACAAGGAAGTCAGCCACACGGCATCCATGGCCTTGAAAAGGCACCTGTGGTACCTCTCAGAGGATCTCGTGGGGCTTGGTTTCTTTGACGACCGCATTCCAAAGGACACGAAGCTAAAGATGGTCCAACGACTTCAATCCCCCGCCACGAAGAAAGGACTCAAGCGGATCGATCCGAAGAACTTCAATCCACGGCAATCCATCGAGCTCTTCGTCACCCGGAGAACAAAAGAAGTCTTCTTCCGCGCGATCCTTCCAGAATCTGAGTCTCCCACCTTCCTCATGAAAGATCCAGAGGATTGGATCAATGACCAGGATTGGATCACGGTGCAAAAGAGGGTGAAAGCCCTGAAGGTGGTCAATGACGCCGCCGAGCGTGGTATCGCTTTGATGAAAAGATTCAATTCCACCATCACGCGTGATGAGAAGCAGAAGCAATTCGTCCTCAAGGTGGTTCGGGCTCACCAGAAGTTGATCCCCGTCAAGACGAAGGAGAGCTTGAAGAGTAAAATCAAGTAGTGTAGGACAGATTGATGATGAAAACAATCCATTTATACGCGCTTATTTCAATTAATGAAAGGTGCATTTCGTTTATTTTCATTTTTGTTCAGAAATAAAGAGAATAAGAGAATGATAGAAATTTCTTTTTTTTCCTAAATAGCTACAAGAAAGTGTTAAACTTGAGTGACCTCTAAATACTGTTTGATTCCCATCATTTTTCGATTTTTAGAACCTCTATGCCTATTGAAATCGGGGCAGCATTCGCGAGCAAGAGAAAATCGAAAACAAAAAATTTCTATGTATTAATGAGACACCCTAATATATATATATATAATGAATCATTTCAAAGCTTCTCGTAGTTCGAATTTCATAGTGTTAAAAATCGTATTTTATAATGTAAAAGTAACTCTCTGAACACAATAGCTTTGGCATTCATTGAAGAAATGATGCAACGATGAAATGTTTTTGTATAAAACAAACAAAAAAATTCCTTAAACGCATTGTGGTGTAGATTAGATTAAGGGCGGGGCACGAATTTAATTACAGATAATTATTAAGTTTTAATAATTCTAAAAAGCCCTACAAGAAATGTACAAATAAAAACATATATATATATTATTATATATATATATATATATATATATATATTGAAATATTCCGCAAATTACACTGGGCAACAAAAAAAAAAAAAATTTCGTGTCCCAAGAATGAAAATACCTTATTCTTATAGTATTTTCTGTGCTGAATCCAAATAAGTTTGTAAAATTTCTCTATCAGGTCTGGTTTTTGTGTGACATGCAATTTAATTTTTAAAAACCCATATAGTTACATACTTATTAAAATATGATCGAAAAGACATACCTGTAGTTTAAAAAGTAGCTTGTTTTGATTTTCTGCTGTGCTTTGCCTCAGGCATGTCTCTCTTAAGAGTCCAGCAATAGTCAGCCAGCATACTGGGGCTCCATTTGCCTTGGTAACGGTTTTCCATGGCAGAAATATCCTGATGAAAACGCTCACCATGTTCGTCGCTTACCGCACCCAGGTTTTCCGGAAAAAAGTCCAAGTGAGAGTCCAAGAAATGAACCTTTAATGACATATTGCACCCCATTGCTTGGTAAGACTTAAGAAGATCTCCTACTATTTCAGGATAGTTTTCGGCCTTGTGATTTCCCAAAATATTTGTGCACACACTTTTGAAACTCTGCCACGCAGCTTTCTCAACTTCATTCAACTCTCCTTCAAATCTCTCATCTCTTAACAATTCTCTGATCTGAGGGCCTACAAAAATGCCTTCTTTAATCTTGGCATCACTGATCCGGGGAAACTTATTTCTCAAGTATGTGAATCCTGTTTGCGCTTTATCCATCGCTTTAACAAAGTTTTTCATAAGTCCAAGCTTGATATGCAAAGGAGGAAGGTACACTTTCTCAGGGTCAACAAGTGAACTATTCACAACATTTTTCTTGCCTGGAACAAGTGAGGTGCGTTTTGGCCAATCCTTCTTAACGTAGTGGTTTTGCTTGTCCCTACTGTCCCACTCACATAAAAAACAACAGTACTTGGTGTAACCTAGCTGCAACCCTAGCAAAAGTGCAATGACCTTCAGATCTCCACAGATATTCCACTTATATTTCTGATACTGAAACTTTTCTAAAAGCAACTTCATGTTGTCGTATGACTCTTTCATGTTTGCAGCATGTGCAATAGGTACAGAAGGAAATTTATTTCCGTTGTGAAGAAGGACTGCTTTCAAGCTGACTTTTGAGGAGTCAATGAACAATCGCCACTCATCCACGTTATGTTCATGACCAAGAGCCCCCATGACTGAATTAACATCTTTACAAAACACAAGTCCATCTTCATGGGAGAACCATTCTTTGAATTCATCATGGCGGCTGCAGAAAAAACAAACTTTAGTGTCACGTTGCAGTAGATTCCAACCCTTTAATCTTGAACCTAAAAGTTCAGCCTGCTTCTTAGATAATTTCAAATCACGAACTAGATCATTTAGATCTCCTTGTGACAGTAAATGTGGTTCATTGGAGGAACAGGTAGCCTAGAATGTTGGATCAGAAATGTCTTCATCTTTTTCCTCGTGATATGCTACAGCTACGTTTGATTCCTCATCACTTAAACTTACATGTTCAGGAGGATTTGGTACTGGAAGTTGAGCACTGTGGGGAACTGGTCTCATTGCAGACGGTAGATTAGGGTATTTCATAAGGCTCTTTGTTTTTGAAGTGATCCCCTTTGTATTTACCAGGCAGAAATAGCAGTCTGTTGTGTGATCTTTGGGTTCCCTCCAAATCATTGGAATAGCAAATGGCATGTGACATGAACCGTTTAGCCATCCTGTAAGTAGTCTTACACATGTCACACAACAAATGTGAGGGGCCCAACTCTTGTCCTGATCGCCTACTTTACATCCGAAATAAAGTTCATAGCATTTTTTTACTAATGGTGTAAAGTTACGTTTCTGGGATTTTAAAGTTAGATCACCACATACATAACAAAAGGAATTAGGATGATTCAGACAGTTCCGCGGCATTACAAAACATCTATATGAATACAACACTGGTGTAAAATTAACAAGAAGCAACAGACACTAGCTGTTAACACTGTGACATTTACAAGCAGACTGACTTGGAGCTGCTCTACACACAGAAACTAGGCTCATGTCTGAACAGGTACAAACATGTTTCAACCTGCACAGTCTGCTGCTCCGACCAAATTTATCCTGCCAGCATTATCAGAACTTTCTCCCCAAAGGAATAAATTGTACTAATTTTACAGAAAAATTAATACAACATATATATTAATATATTTTATTATAGTTATATTAATTAATATAATATATTATTATATTTATTATTTTTATAATGTTTTATATTATAATATTGTTATATACTTAATTATATATAATGTTATTTTTTTATCCGGTGATCATGCTAAGTGAGGAAAAAATGAACATAGCGTCACAAGTAAACTAAGCTTGATAGAAAAAATCTGATTTCATATTTAGATTCAGCATGAAAAAGTACACTTAGAACACCCATCAAAACCCTTGTGACAAAATTGTTGTTGACCAGTGTTATTAAGCAAGGATACTGAATTGATGTTTTACAGCGAGGCATGAGCTTAATTACAGATAATTATTAAAAGTTTTCATATTTCTAAAAAATCCTACAAGAAATGTACAAATAAAACAGGTTACAGAAAAATATTTTTCAAAACGCATTTATTGACATAGTTTACGGTGTATGGTAATAAAGAGTAACGCCACGAATTTGATTGTAGATAACTATAAAAATTCCACAAGAAATGTAAAAACATACCAAATATATATATATATATTTTCAATATATTTAATATAACTTTTTCCTGTGCTAGTATTTTGGTAATACTTTGTTTTGTATGACTATATATATTTACTATAACTGTATATATATTTTTCCTGTATTAATATTTTGATAATGCCCCGTTTTGTGGACCCTATTTTTTGTATGATTATATATTTTCCATTCTATTATTTGATCATATATATATGGCCCATTGTATATCCGTTAATTCATGTAAATAAACAATGATGTATTGGTGTTTTATTTATTTCGTTGTACACAATTATATCACTTGTTTGGTTTCTAAAGCGTATTTCAGAATAATTAATTAATTGCTATTTGTCAAATCGGTCTTCTAAACCAACTGACAGAGGAATATGTTTCAAATAATAAGTAACGAAACTGACAGCGCAACTTTCTAGTCCAACTGACGGATGAATATAAGGATTAATTAAATAACTATTGCTATCTGGCAACTCAGCCTTCTAAGCCCACTGGCTGATTGATATATGGAATAATTTAATAAATAAAGAATCTTGCAACTCAGCCTTCTAAGTCAACTGGCTGATTAATATATGGAATAATTTAAAAATAAAGAATCTGGCAACTCACCTTTCTAACCCCATTTTGGGGTTGGCAACAAAGGTTGGCACCCCCCTTTGGGGGGTTCAGCTTGGGGGATAACTCCAAGTTGCATACCCCTTGCAACCCCATTTTGGGGTTGGCAACAAAGGGGGTGTGGGGTGTGCCTTGCAACAAATAGGGGTGGGGTGCCTTGCAACAAAGGGGGGGCACTCTTGCAACATAACAACATATGCAATTGCTCGGCACTCGACCATTTTGCAACCATGCTACTGACATTTAATATTTGTCATTTATCATTACTTATTCGAAGTATAGTGGATGTAATTTCCCAGAAGAGTTCCTTGTTCCATGCACGGTCTGTGTTTAACATATAAGTTTCTCAGGGGGACCATTCTGAGTTTGTGTATATTAAACGGACGTGTTATGTGCCTTGAAAAGTGGACGCTCAATGTCCCGGTACATTACATTGGTAATATAGGTTATGTTTAGTAGACATCTTTACTTGAAACTTTTTAAAAGCTAGTCGCTTTTAATGCCCTTTCGAAAAGTATTGCAGTGATCTTCAACTACTTGTAATAAATATTGTTGTTGCTCTTCACTTCTTGTTAGTGAAGTGTTAAACTCCTGAATAAGATCTACTCCTCTCTGCTAACTCATTCACAGGTTTTATATTAAGTGCTGCCTTTCGGGCAACCTGAAAATTATTGTCATCTTCCCAAGTGCTTGGATCTTTCTCTAGAAATGTAGAAGGTACATTAAGAATCTGAAGCAAGTCATTGGTTCGAGCATTTACAAAGTCTTCCACTCTTAGTTCCGTCATATTTGAGGTATCTGAAATCATCTCCCGACGGGGTGGGTCTTCCGATCCAACTTCACTGGTGATTGCTTCAACCATTCTTCGCTTAGTGGATAGGGGCCGGCGGTGATCAGAAAACGCCATTCCAACTAATACCTCGCTGAAGTACCAAAGATGCTTGTTTAGCGATGGATTTTCATAATTTTGTAATTCTTTTAAAAGTTGTAGATCATTTGATGCAGCAAAAGTAGGAAGAGGGCACTCGATCCATGCTGTAACATAAAACTTACAAATGAATATATTTATTTCGCAAAGATTCATGCATAATTTGTTTGTGGTATGAAAGGAACTGCGGGTACTTGACGTGGACGGCAAAGAAAACTGATCACGAAACATTCACATTTTTAATGAGTACAATGCTTTTGCCATCCAGCGTGCACCGTGAACTGGTCCCGGTGCCCGAAACCGAATGCCTTGCGGTGGTCCTCCTCCTAGAAAGATGACTAATTCTAGCATTTCTTTCTAGTCATCTCGGGGCAATTGTTCTTGAATGGCCCTCTTTGCAAAGCAAATGATCTTTTGCTTCCACTCCTTAATCCTATTGAATATGGCATCATCATTAACACCCGTCGTATAATCATGGAGGCGAATGTTTGGCCAGTAGTCTCGAAAAGAGCTGAAAATCGTGATATTGGGACCTTTTGACACATCATGCACAACCAAAGTTAATACTTTTTCAAGGATCAGCTCGTGTATATGACGGCGGCATGCGATGTGAAGCACTTTTTTATTTAGTTCACGCTCTACTAAAGTGCAAACACTACCAAACGTTCCAGTATTGACTGCGGTTGTATCAAAACAAAGTCCTTTTACCTGATCACGTAAGTTCCATTCGCCAACTGTTTCTATAATGATACGGGCCATTGCATCAGCCTTTGAGTTCGGTAGCTTCGGAATTAAGAGTATTTGGTGCAGTTTTCTCCAGAGGTACCCCCTCCCATATAACTATTTATTAAAAGTTAATGAAAACAGTTATTGAAAATTTGCTAATACATTATAATTGTAATTAATTCTCTACGAAATGGTTTAAATGGTTAAAATCGATAAATAAATAAAAAAGCTTATGCGTTTCAAAATACCTGTCGAACCGCTGCTGCTATGAGATACTAGGTGGATTCTCTCTTCACCAGCTTCTTTTTGTCCCTCTTTGCTTTTTCTCTTCTTTGACGTTCCTTTTCTGCTCGCTCTGCACGCCTTTCTTCCTTTTTTGGTAGCTGAATGTCTACACCTGTCATAAGACCTCGCCGTCCTGGTTCCCGATAAGCAATCAAGAAGTCTGTCTTGTATGGATATTAGGTTTATGGCTTGTTGGTGAGGGATGTCAGAGAGATGGGGGAAGTTGTCTTGAAACTCTTTTCTCTGTTTCAGAGCAGTATCGGATTCCCGAGCGATGCTTTTCTTGAGGTTTTGCCATTTCGAGAAGTTTTTCGAGCTTTTTATTCACATCTCGCTCATATGACGTAAGGATTCTTGTTTTATTCCAGATATCAAGGATCGAATTTATTGTTAGCTTAATACTCTCCTTCAATGTTTTTTTCTTAACATTATGATGATAGAAAAGGAGAGAGGCTATCACCTATCGATGGAAGTTTACTTTGAGGGAGTTCAAGTATAGGCTGCCCAACCATGCAAACTTATGTTTTTTTACAAGTAGCTGGTTTAACTGTTTTGGACATGATTATTTCATTAACAAAAAAAGCCTGAAATACAAACAAATAGATGAATAAACCACTCCAGAAATATACACAAAAAACTTCTGTAGTGAACAATTTTGCAGATGCAAACAGCACTGACGATAACAGGTTTGTGCTCGTTAGGATGGAGTGACAGTGTTGATACGCCAGAAGGAAAACTTTACTGCGCATGCGCAACCTCTAAATGTTGTCATATGAAACTCATATTCTACCACAAGGGTTTTATATATTACTAACCATATTTTCGAAGCACCCTAATTATATATATATATATATATATATATATATATATATGGGTGTTTCATAAATTAAAAGTTTGGAAAAATTTTAATCCACATGGATCCCCTTGTTCCATTTGCTGAGGAGACTGATAAACCGAAGTATTAATTCAATAGTTTAAAGTTTATGGGTCCCCAGTTTGATGCTCTGGCAGATCATAAACGGAAAAAATTAAACAAAAATCTGTCAATGAATTTTTATTCAACAAACGAGTACCATTTCACTACACATTTTCACAAAGATACAAAAAACATAACCACTTCTTGCGAATCATTTGTCCATGAAATCCTTCTTGGTTTTATTCGGGTATTTCGCCCTATGCTGCATCACAGTTTTGAGCAAATACTGCTTCTGCTCTTCGTTCTTCGTCAGAGAACAGTTGAACTCTTTGGTGAGCGCGATGGCTCTTTCGGCCCGATCGTTGACGACAGAGATTTTGTTAACAGTTGCCGCTGCTTGCTTGAAGCCCTCTACTTCAGTCCACTCGGCAACTGGCTTTTTCAAGAATTCTGTGTCCAAGTCGAATGCATGGAAGAAAGCCATCGTCTTTCCTGTCACGAACTCCGCCAGGTGTTTCGAGGCAAGATTCCTGACGTTCTTTCCTTGGGGTCGCTTGAGTTCCTTTTTCGATGCGGGCTTACCCAAACTGACGACCATCTGAGCCTTTTCTTCATCTGCCACATCTGCGTCGAAGAACGCCATGGCAATAAGAGTCTCAGAGATGTACCATAGGTGTCGAGACATGGCTTCTTGCGCAGCGTTAACACACGAATATCCCGACATGGCAAAGGCTTCCGCGTCACGCAGAAATTCCAGATCAACTGCGGCAGCCTTGCTTGAGGTTGCAGCACGAGTCCAACCTCGGATGTAGACGAGGGACACGAAGAGACCTACGGCTGTCAGAGCTTCCAACTCGTGACTCGACATCTTGAACTGCTTCTTCAGTAGAATTACTTTCAAGGAGTAGATGGCTATCGCCATCCATCGAGCGTGATGGTAAGCGCCAGAGGCTCTGAGAGGGAAATCCACCACTTTTGCTTCTCCCAGGAAGATGAGAACCAACTGTAGCAGTTCCTTGTAGTCATCGCGCTGATGCGACGTGCTCACCATCCCTCTCACCAGCAGGACTGACTTCTCTCTCAGTTCCCTCATAGAGTCATTGACTTGAGCAAAATCGTACGGCCGCACGTCCAACCGGTCGATGAACTTCCATTGTGCCTGAAACCTCTTGAAAACGGGTATATCGGGGCCACTTGAAGGGCCGTATGCACGCTTGAAGACGGAGCTGAGGATGACTTCATAGATGTGATGCCGACAGGGGAAGTACATGAGTTCTCTGCCAAGACCTTTCTCAATCAGGACGCAGGCCCCGATATGAATCCCGGTGTTCGACGCTGTCGTGTCGAAAGACAGTCTCCGCACGCGCTCTTCCATCCTGTGTTCCTTGACCAAATCCAAGCAAACTCGCGCTATCTTCTCGCCGGTTCCGGACGTCACCTTAGGAACGCCGAGCAACTTCTCCTTGCCGTCGCCAGAGACGAGGACGGCGATCCGGTCAACGCTCTCCTTCCATTGTTCATTGTCAGGTAGGAGCTTACCGTCCCAATGCAAGACAAGAGGCTGACCAGGACAAACTTCGTCGGATTGATAACTTTCAGCAGCCACCTTCCTGAGAGCCTTGCGTGTGCGGTACATGGTACTGGCAGAAATGGACAGTTCATCCAAGTCAAAACCTAGTGATTTAGCCGCTGCAGCGTACGACATAGCTGAATCGCGGTACGAAATATTCAGCCGATCGTAGGTAGTCGTCACATCCTGTGAGATCAGATTCCTGCGTCGCTTCTTGGTATTTCCCTTGGAGGAGATGGAAAAACTTCCACGGTTGGGTCAACGACATCTGAGTCAGTCTCTGACGAAGTTGAAATCACTAAAGCCCCCGTATCTTCTGCAGCTCCTTGTTCCTTCCTGGCCTTCTCCTGTTGTTCCTTAATCTTGTCCAGCCTCTTCCTTTTCCTAATCTCCTTATAGTGAAGCTTCATGTCAACAGGGCCCATGCTGCAGGAATTTGGATCTTCACGCTGCATGTCGAGAAAGTGGATGTCCTCCTGATTCTTCATCATTTCCTTAGCCTGTGAATGAGCAATGTCCATGATCTCCTTCGCTATTGCCTTCTTGAACATCGCCTCCTTCACTCGGAAGGACTCTGCTTTATGTGACTTGTGCTTCACAAGCCGGTCGTATTCCTTGAGAAGGGATTCCATCTTCCTCAAGGCCGAATCTCGACGCATCATGGGGATTCTCGCTCTCTCCCAAAATATGAGACAGGCATCCAGGCACAGGTTCAGGCATTTAGTACGTCCAAATTTTTGCTCCTTTTGGTGGTAAAAGTACTTTTTGAGTACTTGCAACTGAGTTGGAAGGCCACTTGATGTGATGTTCGCATCCGTCTGGCCAATAAGAAACACTTCTGTTTTCGCTCTGGTAGACACCTGGAAAAGAAAACAAACTAAATAATTCCAGAGAAATAATTTCACATCGTAATTAATTTCATTCAAATCCTATATGTGGAAAGGAAAACTTCTCTCAAATGGCTTCCACATCTTTAGTGACAATTCTGTAACATTCTTTTGCTGTTCTAGAACCTTTCGAAATCAGTTCTTCTCGTTTTCTTACCAATAAATAATGCTTAAATACGTCAGCCTTTGAAGGAGTCATTGAAGGTGGGAATTCTGCAGGGTGACCAATTGTTGAATTGTGCGTTTTACTTCTTCTCGCCATGATTTCACTTATTTAGGCCTAGTAGCATTCATTAATTAAATAAATTTCAATACCGCAGTAAAATTACATTAATTAGTATAAATAATTACCAGCTTAGTTGTCCAATATGCAACAGACTAATTAATTTCATGTAATATTAATAATAAATATCACTACCACAGTAAAATGACAGAAATTAAATAATAATAAATTTCAATACCACAGTAAAATGAGATAATTAGTAGCATATATAATTACCTCCATAGTTGTCCAATAGGCTATACAACACGAACCGCTCAAGTGACGAAGAAAACCGTCTGCACTGCAGGCAGGCGAGAAATGAACTGACAAAAAGTCGTCAAAGTTGGGGACCTCTAAATGCAGCGCGATCTGGTTCAAACTTGCACAAACGTGTTTTCTTGTTCTTTAGAATACGGAGAAACGTGTGGATTAAAACTCCAAGCTCATTTTTATTTTACCCTATAGGTATGAAACACCCTAATATATATATATATTATATATATGTGCTTCTTTTCCGGAAGGAATGTTTGCGGAACTCTTCTATAAATTTCCTACAACCATTGCAGTTTGTTACCCCATTCTGCCCCTTGACACTCCCAATCCCCCCTCCAAAAAAAGCGTTCTTCCTATTCCAAAAATTGGAATGAAAATAAAAACGAAAATTTCTTCTGCATGTTGAAAATAAAAGGTACGGGAACGGCGCGTTCCGCCAGAAAATAAAGCTCTTTATGTAGGTATTCCTAAATGGCTAAATTCTTCCTACGTTTTCGTCTATGGTCCTTGAAGTTACATTAGCTCCTACATGTAATGTCTTTTATTTTTTCAAATTTGTTAGTGTTTACGCTCGCATTAAGGTAGGGTGGGAGATTCCATTAAAAGTTTAGAGTGCGCTTTTTTACCGTATATAACGATTATTTTTTTCGAACTTCAATCGCATTAGGATTTTAATTGAAAAATTCGAAATCAAATTACTACTACTTCAAGCTACTTCAGGTTTTTACACACCCAGTTTTTGTTTTAGGTTAGGTTAGGTTAAATTAACCTCACCTAAATTAAACCCCAAAAAACATCAACAGAGTAGGCGTTATTTTTCGAGTAGGAGGAAAGTGATACGAAATAAACACACAAATAAATAAATATATATAGGCTAAGGTGGAGTGACAAGCTCGACCTTCGTTAGAATGAACAATTCGGGGGGAAGCACAACCAAGGTTGACCAAGGTATAGGCCTATATTTGCGCTTCGGTGGTGCAGTGGTTCGCATCGCTGAATACGAATCCACTGGCCCCAAGTTCGAAACCCGGGGCCGGGGCGCGCAGCAAAACCTAGCTGTTTATCCTTCTACACAAAAATTGGTTGGTAGATAAATGGGTACCCTGGGTAGCCTAGTGGTTAAGACGCTGGGCTGCTGCTCAGGAGGTTGTGAGATCGAATCTGGCCGAGGACTTTGTAATTTCTGACCAGTGGTTCGGATTCCACGTTAAAATGTAGGTCTAAGGTGGAGTGACAAGCTTGACCTTCGTCAGAATGAACAATTCGAGCGGAAGCAAAACCAAGGTGACCAATGTTATATATACTCTAAAAAGAACAACGGCAGCATAAGGTCATATGACTGTCTAGAAAGCGAGTCATATTGATGTCATGACGACGTCTTTATGTCGTCATACCGTTATAATGGTTCCATAGATTTCAATAATATCGTCATTATGACTAATAGGATCCATTATGACGGCAGTATGGCAGTATGACGTCAACAGGAATGTCACTCTTCAGATAGTAATGTAATATGACGCACTGATATTAGAACAAGTATTTTCATGGAGGAGGTTTGTTTATTTTCCATAGGTCATACACATACTGCATCAAATGGAGTAATTTTGATAAATGTCAATCCATTTCGGGAGTTACTTTACGCGAAACGTTTAAAAGGAGTTAATGTCAGTAATTTAAATCTAATTATGAACGGAACTTTAGTTATAAAATTCACTTGAATTAAAAATTTACCCAGAAGAGCATTTAACCCAAATAAAAATAACCCTACACATTTAGACCACCAAATTTTATGACGAACTAAAAGGGACTTAGTTATGCGTTATCTATACAGTTAATGCGTCATTAAAGATGAAATAACCGCATTGACGTTTTCACACCGCTGTCAAACTGACCTTCATTTTAACTAAATGTAAAAGATTTTCAGTATTCGAATTAGCACGAATTAGTTTGCTGTAAAGTTTATCTGTATTCCTTCTCACTGCCTAATTATGCAAATATGTCACCTGAAAAGTAATTTGCTCCGATTGTCTGACGTCCGTCCTAATTTTTCGTCTATCATTTTCATCGTTTGAAAATAATCTAATTCTGCTTAGTGGTGATGTAGAAAAGTTTTAAAGATTCGCATCTTCATCAGTTCCAATAATAATAATA